>JANIJG010012986.1:0-45698 GCA_024611175.1 Megaceryle torquata | reverse complement strand
CTACAGCTTTCAGATCGAAGATGAAGCTGCAAGATTGGAGGGGTGAAAACACCTGCAAATTCATTACATGAGCTCTGAGGGTTAGTGAAACAAACCCTGTGATTCTCTTTTCTTGGAGCCACCTCTGAGAACAGCACTGGTCTCACAGCAACTCTCTCCTGCTAGCAAGGTTTAGCAATGAGATCACAGGATCTTTTCAACTCTTTTGCATTTCCCTGCTACCTCAGATTTTGGTCTCTGCACTCTTAGCGCTGATGCGTTCCAACGTATTCACTGCGCAGAAACAGCAAAACAGCTATTTCAGAATGTGCCAGCCAACCCTAGTTAAGATACACACACCCTCTCATGAGATAAAGGTGCTACTAATTGATCTTTTCAGCTCTGTATAATAAAATTATGACAGCAGGAAAACTGTCTCCTGCTAGCAAGAGAAGTCAGACCAACAAAGAAGAATGGGGAGATAAAAGGAAATTAACTTCAAGTCCTCTCTCCCATGACAAGCTGCAACTATCAAAGGGTTTTGCTTTATTTTCTGAAATAGCCCTGAACTTGACCTCACTCCTCACAGGTCCCACCGCTTCCTGTGCTATGATGAGCAGATGGAGGTTTGTTACCTTAGTCAACGTTCTGTTGGGGGGCACTGGCCTGATATCAAACTGGAGATCTTTTGTCAAAGGCAGTCCGAAGGTCCAGCCACCATACCTGAGTGAAAACAAGAGGGACACATGCTGCTACCCTCATTCAAAAGCTTTAACACCTTTTACTGGTGTATGTCAGCACACCACAGTCACCCCAGCTAATTCTAGCTTGACTTAAAAGAACTTATCCCAGTATGTAGTGTGTGGCCAAACCAACGTGGCTACAAGAGCCCTTATTTGGGGATACAAACTGGGCAGCACTATCACAAGACTGTGCCAAAAGCATCCATTTGGGAAACATTTTGGAGCCATGTGGACTCCTAACCCACTTGCCTACCACACTAGAATTAGATTACTGTTTCTTACCCAGCAGTTGAGCAGCTCATTTTAAACCTATAGCAGATTAACATATTCCTTGACAACCTCAATGGCAGGCTGGTTTTGCCCCAGGACACGCCACGCTAGCTGTGTGGCAGAGTCCAGACACACTAATAGGTCTAACAGCCCCGTGGTGCAAGAAAATGCTCAGCCTCTAATTTCACTGCAACACTGGATGCAGTTGCTTAAGTGAAGCACACACCGAGACTCTTTAGAGAATCAAACTTGAAAGAAAGTCTCTCCCTGAGGGTTTACTTCATGACAGGCTGTGTCAGATTTTCCTCATTTTAAGCATTTCTGAGTCAGACAAAGGCTTGTCTGTGGATCCAGCCATCGCTGTATCAGATGATTGACACATTATCCCCAGGCTCTCTTCTGCCACGATCAAGCACCGCGTTTGCACAAACCTTTACCTTTAACCCCATGATTGCAGGACATTTTACCTCCTTTCACCAGATTCACAGAGACCATCAGCAGAGATGCCCTTCTAAACCCTTACTGCACGGTCACCTCCTCAAGCAGGTACAAGAGGCTGCTCCCGGTGCAGTTCAGAGGAGAGGGACTGGAGTTTGGTGCTGTACCGTTTCTGCAGGAAGTCTTTGGTGGTTGCCAGAATGTAGGTCTCCACATTGTGCCCCGTAAGGTTATAAAGCGTCCGCGTGGAGAAGGTCCTCCTGTGAGGAGGAGTGTAGTTCGTCTGTGGACACGTCTGAGCAGAGACAAATAAAAATGTTGGTGCCTGTGTTTTAACTGAGAACTTGCACGTCAGAGAAGACTGAGAGCAGGCGATGGCAATATTCTGGTCCCAGGACTGATTCATACAGAGGCTGATGATTCGCCAGTCAGGGTGCAAAGATGCACGACACACATCTCCACATGCTGCCCTGAACATGTTTAGCTTGAAAAACAACCTCTGCTTCAATCTACACTTCAGTTCTACTGACATCAGTGAGACCTTGAAATGTGCTTCATGCTATATAGGAAGATTTTTGCTGCATTAAAGCTGATCCTACTTAGCAGAGTGCCAGAGTGACTGCACAGACAACTGCAGAGGGCAGAACAGCTCACAGAGCAGAAAACTGTGGTGGCCTCAAACTCTCATCTTGCATTTCACAGCCACTACGCTCTACATTTTGGCTTTACTGTCAGTCACTGGGAATATTTTCCTGAGCTTCAGAGAAACCTCGGATTAGTCCTGAATATGTAATTTAACATGCTGAGGGTCAAAGTCACATCGACTGCTTCATGAGGTTGAAGTGTCCTACTGGACAGCATGCTGGCTGCTGCTTTCAGTTCATCCAGAACAAAAGCCCTGGCCTCCCCTGTTGCGTATCTGTTCATAACTTTGCAACAGAGTACACAAAATAGCTTCCTTCACACTGAAGAACACCTGCCTGTACCTGCTGGAGGGAAGAATCGGCTTTGAACATTATCCTGACTTATCAGAGAAATGACGACAATACTTTTAATGATTTGAGAGTAAGTGTATGTCCAGAAAACTGCGTAAAATAGCTGTATTTTAAGGAATGACTAGGAACGTGCAACTAAGTACATGCTTTATCTTACAAATGGCATCATGCTGCTCCACGAGTCTGATTTCCAGCTGGAAAAAAGCTGAAGACAGATGAACAGCACTGGAGGGAGGAGAGCTCAGCTTCAGACTGGACTATAAAACGATAGCATCCTTGGGGCATAATGTGCCTTTTCCCCACGTGCGTGTTAAGGCACTAAGCCCAGCAGTGCCCATGTCTGGTTCTGTAGGTACCCACCACAATGCAAGCAATTAATACTACTAATCATTGCTCCTTATAATATGAAGCAGAGTAAAAGCAGACTCTGCATGAAGTTAAATTCTGAAGGGCAAAGAGCAACAAGAGCTGTGTTTTCTTGTAGCAACAGTGCTCCTATAAAACACAGTTTTCCTCTTGAATGCACGTTCCCCTCCGCTAAACGGGACGATCACACAGCATTCAAAACCATTAAACCTTTTCCAACCAAGGCAAACCTTCTGAGCACACTGTTGCCTTTCCTGTCCCCAAACTGGTGCAGACAGCAGTTATCCAGTGTACAAAAACAACAAGGCCAAAAAGAGACAGGAAGAATTTGAACCCTTAGTGGCCTACCTGCCCACAAAACCACTCCCAACCTACAAGCCCTCCCAAATACCCCTCCAACCCCCCTCGCCTTTGGCTTTATTCAAATTACCTGGATCCCATGGGTGCAGTTGCAGGCAGAATACTTGGTTCTCTGGTCGCCACTGGTAATCCACTGGCCAAGCATGTCCTCCTCTAAACACTGCCTGAAATATGGACATTTTCCTCTGAGGTGCTCTGTGCTCAAGTGTGCAAATGACACTAATTTGGATGGCAGTGGAAGCTTGAGCAGAAAAGCAGACCTTCTTGTCATCTCTGGGTCCTTCAGGGAATACCCAGCCTCCTGCTACCTTCAGTGCCTCTTGGCAGAGGGCCCTCACTACTGCTATGGGTGCCTGGATTCACTCACTTGGTGAGAGGGAATCCAGGCACCACTTCTTTCCCACAGCTGACAGTGTAAGGAGTTAGCAAAGGCCAAAACCATCTTACAGGGCAGAAATAAGGAACTATTGCCAGGATTTCACTACCAATTCCTTGAAAATTTATCTGCAGAGACCAAGACAAACTGGCCTTCATGGCACAGCTTGTAGATACAGATAAACAAAGCTATGCTGAAAACTTTGAGTGGGCTCAGTATTGTAATGGGGACTACGGGGGAGGTCAGAACCACTTCCCAGATATGAGAATAGCTTGCTCTCATCCTGGCACCCTGCCATCACCAAAGCTGCTTCCTTACTACTCATACAAATAAAGGAATCCACTTATGGTAGTGTCTATCTAACCTAAACCTCCCTGTGCACAACTTGAGGCCGTTTCCTCTTGTCCTATTGCTTGCTCCCTGGGAGAAGAAACCAACCCTACCTGGCTCCAACCTCCTTTCGGGGAGTTGTTGAGAGTGAGAAGGTCTCTCCTGAGCCTCCTTTTCTCCAGGCTGAACAACCCCACATCCCTCAGCCCCTTCTCACCAGACCTGTGCTCTAGACCCTTCCCAGCTTTGTTACTCCAGCACCTACAATCTGCTGGCAAACACGAGCCTTCGCTCCAAGTCACAGGGGAGCCACGTGGGGTCTCAGCAGGGCCGAGGTCTACTTCACACCAGTCATGACTACACAGCTCCCTGCTCGGAACTGACTTGCATCCTGCCAGCACAAGTCTGTGAGCAGTGCAAGCTTGCGCCTGCCTGCAAAAGGCAGGACATCTCCTAATGAGCTGAAGGAGTCTGCAAGTCAATATAAACAGAGGCAGGAGATACTTTTTTTTCTCTGTATGTGGCACCATCACATGAAAATTCTGCAGAGGTTCAGTGATAGTTATTAAAGTCTAACGGCTAATAGTGTTGTGTTAATTCTCTTACAGATTTGCAATATAAGTGGAAGAAAATGAAGAGCTACTTACGAATTGCTTTCATTCATGCATGTGTTATCTGTCCCAGGGAAAGCAAGCATCGAAGCAACTAAAGCATCTGTGGTTTCATTAAAATTCCTAAGAATCAACAAAGACAAAAAGAGGAAAATATTCAAGGTACTTCCACTGCCACTGAGCAGAAGAAAATGGTGTCTGAATGGAACAGGATTTAATGATTATTTGCAGTGCTAGTCCTGCAGATTACTGCAGTACATGAGGACAGTCACACAGGTTTAAAAGGACTGCTCCTCACTTAGAGCTGCACGGCTACTCCAAGTGATTTGCTGCCTCTGCATCGAAGCAAGATACTGGTGAACTTTGAGACAATAAAGGTTCTGTTTCCAGAGAAAAAGCATCTACTGGAATTTTCAGGAACTACTTCCAGTCTTGTCTCAATCTGCTCTCTCCTCTGTGATGTCCATGTTTTGTTCATTCAAGAGGATGCTTCTCCCTTCTAACCCAGCTCTCTAGCAATGACCTGTCAGCAGAAGCAGAGATCATTAGGAGCAGAGGACCCAGACGTGCAGTGCTGGCTTGTTCCCCCATCTAGCAGGACTTGAAGTGGAAAGGTACGAGCAGTCCTGGGACAGAACACCTAAAAGCAGGCACACTTGCTTTAGAGCTACATTTTCTATTTCTGACTTAAAGCTGAGAACCACTGAAGAGAAACAGCATTCACATCATGAAATCAGAATGACACAAATTATCATCATTTTGTAATAGGATTTTGAAGCACAATGAAATAATTCAATGGTGTCATCTTAATCACCCCGAAAAGGCACATGCCCTTCAAATTGAGTGTGTGCCTCAAACTAGTGGGGCCTGGGCAGGAAAGTGTGTCCTGTGCTGACATAGAGAAGGGCAATGCAGACACTTCACAAGGTGGATAAAGTTTGATCCCAGAGTTGCAATGTGAGAGACAAGAGATGTAGGGCTTTCCATTTCACATCGGGGGAAGAGTGTATAGATGAAGAAAACCCCTATGGGACAGTAAGCCTGTCACAGGGCCAGAGAACTCCAATGGGAAATACAAAGAATATTCCTCACATATTTCACAGTTAATTCTAACTGAGAGGTGGTTTTTCTAAACCTTTCTGGTTGCTGGTCTGAGCCAAGCCATCTCCTCCAGACATCCTTTAGGAACAGGACTTCTACCTGTTATCTGCGTAACAGAACTGAACAGGTAACACAGTGGCGTGTTATCTGTGAACACTTTTCCACTGGGTGTGCTCAGAAATAATCCCGATAGCTCTTTATAAACAAATGGGTTTAAGGATCACAAAGAACACCACTCACCCAAAGAAGTCTGCCTGGTCGGACGTGCCATACAGAGAGGGGGAAAGCAGCAGTTCGGGATATTCAGTCTCCTTAGTTCTCAGCGTCCCAAGTCCCATCGCAGCTGTCACAAAGAGGACTGGGAGAATGACCTGAGCAATGAAGCCTCTGACATCCCGCCTGGTGTGGTGGAATCTCTTAATGAACAAAGCCAATGTCTTCTTAAGCAGCAATGGCAAACCCTGCAGGCTTTTTGATCTAATCAGGAGCTGATCTGGGTAGAAAGGAAGAATGCATTTTGTCGTGGGTCAGTATCATGAAATGCTGATTGTTATAGTACCCTGGGGGTATACTTAGCTTCCCACACTCCTTTACAGATGGCAAATCAAAACTACTAAGTGGGAACATGCACAAGGGTCAGGCTTGGCACAGGACTCAGATTTTGGCTCGAGTCACAAAATTACGTAACATCATTTTTTGGTTTAATTTCAAATGGGTACATGTAGTGAATTCATTTTGAGATCCTGCAAGAGGAACGTAGGCATCCAGATGCAACAAGTTATCTCCATCCCACCTACCCAGCTGCAACTTGCAGGGGAAATAGATTAGTCTCTTATATTTGCAAACTGAAAATGTTTGTAATTTAGAAAGCAGGTCCTCAGACAAATCAACAAGAGAATTAATCCCAAAATGACAAGGCAAATAAACCAATCCATCTTTGGCATGGGCAGAGCCAAATCCTGAGCAATCTACTACTCTTTATAAAATATTACCCTATATAATACAACACAAAGTAAACTCTTTTGACTGCTTTCATTAGTGTTGACACAAACCACTTCTCTACGTGTATGAGTTACTGTTTACAGCCACTTTTACAGTATAGGTCAGCTCTGAAAAGCAAGTATGAAAATACCTCTGTGTTGTCCCTTGGATCCCTCCCTAACCATAAATGGTCTAAGTACAAAAAAAAAAGAGAAAGCATTTCAACAAGGTATTTACTCATTTTTGAGCTGGACCACCTGTTGCAGCTCTCAAGCCCTCAGAGATACTTATGTAGCTTGATTCTCTTCTGAAGGTGACTTTATTCTGTTGCCTGGCTGCTGCTGAGCTGCTTTACCACAGTGCAGTGGCTGAGACACAGCAAAATGTAGCAAGGAGGGCCCAGCTCAGAGCTGTGCTGCTGCTTTTGCAACAAGCTAAGGGGCTTCCACAAGGTTTCTCTCCAATTCTACTAGTTATGCAGAAATAATCCTCTACTTCAATTACAGCAATTAACAACTAAAAGATCTAAACAATGCTGTACTTCTAATGACTTATTGGTTTTGTGATTCCTGCTTGGGCAAAATGTGGTTTTCAACAAAGAAAGAAGACTGGGAGCTCAAATCAGCTCATCTGCCACTGGATGCATCTGCCACAAATCTAGAATAAAAGCTGGATGTAATTTAGTACCATCTCTTTCTGTGAAGGTATCTGTGCCTACAGACACTCCATCACTGCCTATTTGACCACTGACTCCAGGCAGCTGTTGGGGCAGTTCAGCATCTTCTTGCTGGTCCTTCACTACCTCTTTCGTCAGATTGAGAAACACCTATGGAGCAAGAAAATATGAAGGATAATTGGTCCAGATGACTCTATTTAAACAAAACAATAATAATCAGAATCTACTCTCCTACTTTGTAGCTGGAGTTGGTGCGACCATTGTGAATTACAAACCTCTTTCTGTTCCCTTTGTGCTCTGCGAGAGAAATTGACTTTTTTTTTTTCCAGTATAGAATTGTTGTTGTCCAGCTCCTTGTCACTTTCTGTGTCTCTCCTGCTGCAGCAGTGGAAATAAACCTGTGCAGCTGCCTCCTGGACTTACCTTGTCCTAATACCACCTGCTATGTGACTACTGAGTAGGTGTAAATGAAGCTGCATTTCAGGTCAGGTCCTACACAACTCTACTCCCTCCAGACCCACCTGCTGAGCAGGTAGCTCTCCCTGCATAGCACCAGTGAAGAAACAAGGAGGGCTGTTTCCCTGGGGTACTTTCCCCGTGGCCTCTGACAACCCCAGCTGCCTCCACACTAGGAGTGTGCCCAGTCATGGCAGCTGAGTGGCATGTGGGACATTCTGTGTAATGCATTCTTGCTGCCTTAGGAAAACACCTTAAAAAAAAGCAAGAATTTGTGAACACCCGAACCATTTCCTCCCCTGCCTACAGCTGTCACATGCAAACCACACCACTGCTCAGCCCAGAAACCAGAGCTACACAGTGCTGGGAAGTTATGTGTCTGTAACATTGCATTAAACTGAGCAGATCCTGAGCTCATACCTCTTCTACTGTTGTATTTGAAATCCCGTAGCAACCAAGGTGGAGATCACTCAAGCTGGCATCAAGAGCTCTGAGAAGTGCCTGGTAGGCCCCTGAGACTGTGGACTTGAAGGGGGGAAGCACATACACAAGCTCTCCACCAATGTCCTCCTTGAGATAAGCCTCCGGGAGGTGGGACTGAATCAAGGAGGTCACTGCTGAGGTGTCACACTCCTCTATAATGTTCTGGAAAAGGAAGAAAATAATCTGTGGTCACTGAGACAGCTGTGAGGTCAAACTTATTACCACAGGGTTTTGCCCAAATTCTGTCTCAGAGAATCAGTAGGTGATCTCAGTCCAGGTATGCAACATTTCAAGTTAAGTATCAAAAGCAGATAAAAATCAGTTTCTGGTGCTGAAGCATGTCCAGAGAAGGACAACAAAGCTGGGGAAGAGTCCAGAGCACAAGCGTGGTGAGGAGCAGCTGAGGGAACTGGGGCTGTTCAGCTGGGAGAAAAGGAGGCTCAGGGGAGACCTTCTCGCTCTCAACAACTCCCTGAAAGGAGGTTGAAAACAGGTAGGATCAGTTTCTTCTCCCAAGGAAGAAGTGATAGGACAAGTAAATGGCCTCCAGCTGCACCAGGGCAGGTTTAAGCTGGACAGAGGAACAATTTCTTCACTGAAAGGGTTGTCAAGCCGTGGCCTAGGCTGCCCAAGACAGTGGTGGAGTCCCCACCCCTGGAGGGGTTTCAAAGCTGTGGAGATGTGGTGCTGAGGGACATGGGTTAGCGGTGACGAGCAGGCAGAGCTAACAGTTGCATTTCATGACCTTAAAGGTCTCTTCAATCAAAACCATTCTATGATTCTGGCCTTTGAAGAGAGAGGTGTGGCAATGTGCCCATCTTGGTCCAGCCAATACTTGCTGGGATCCCTCTGTCCACAGGGATACTGGGATTCAGCTGAATCAGCTGCTCTGCACTAGCTAGAGGGTTTGTAGTACAACAGAGAAAATGTCGAACCACAAGACCTGACACCTGAACTTGGCTGCCAGCCCAAATACACTCTTTTTCCCAAGAAAAACAGGGCTTGCACACAGGTCTTTTTTCATTTTCTCTATCTATACTGCCAGCAATTTGGAAGAGGAGCTGATCTCTTATGGTATCTACACATTATTCTGTACGCTGGGGCTACCAACAGCACTGTAATAAATGCTATTAAGAGCACAGCCCCTCCTCTCCTTGGAAGCAGAGCATTTTGCCTCCAATGGACTCTCCCCAGCTGCTTTATTTATCTGAACCCCAGAATTCATACTCTGCACCCAGACTTGCCCTTAACCCTCAAGGAGACCCTGCTCTTTTTCAATAAAGCAGAGCACTGATGTTACTGTTTTCTGAGGGCCATGGAGACTGTAACAGTGGCCACACTGAAGAGCATCCCACTGTCAGAGCTGCAAGGCTTTGTGTTGAGGGGCTGTGTATTGGGTAAGTCTCCACACAGCTTGTCTTTCTGAAGGAAACTTAGTTATAAAAAAGCATATGAATTCCAGCATGGGACAGGACAGGCAAAGTGAGCTGGAGAGCAGAGGGCACTGCTGTAACCCAGGTATTGTAGTGGCTGAGGAAGATGAAAAAGTGATCTTACTGGCAGTCCAAGGAAACTGCCCACAATAATCTTGAACCTATGTGGCCAAAATGAAGGGTTTCAACACAAAACACATCCCACTTTCAGCTGGGCGTAAGCTAGTTGCTTAAATAAGTTATTCCATGAAAGCAAAATTATACTAATATAACCATTCCACACAGGGACCTTCCTTCTGCATCATGCTTTATTTCTGTGGGACACTATGATGTGCCTCCCTCCTTCATAGGATCACAGAACAGCAGAGGATGGAAATAAACTCTGGAGATCATCTCATCCAAACCCCCTGCTCCACCAGGGTCACCCAGAGCAGGGTGCCAGGATCATGTTGTCCAGGTGGGTTTGGAATCTCTCCAGAGGAGGAGACTCCAGACTCTCTGGGCAGGCTAGGCCAGGGTATGCCATCCTCACAGGAAAGTTTTTCCTCATGTTCAGATGGAACCTCCTGGGTTCCAGTTTGTGCCCATTACCCCTTGTCCTGTCTCTGGGTACCACTGACAAGAGTCTGGCCCCATCCTATTGACCCCCACCCTTCAGATATTGATCAGCATTGATAAGGTCACCTTTCAATTTTATTCCCCCCCCAGGCTAAATGGTTCCAGGTCTCTCAGCCTTTCCTTGGCACAGAACTGTTCCAGTCTCCTCTTTATCTTTGTAGCCCTTACAACTGATTCAGTTTCCTGCGCAAGATGCTGAAAATTTAGCATCAACTCAGGCACAAACCTTCTTTTTTGTGAGTGTCAGGTGGTATCCATCCCCAAAGGTTTCCTTGAGGTAGAATGGCGACCCACAACATTTGAGCCCTCCGTGCTCTAGGAAGGCAATTCGGTCACTCAGAACTTCAGCTTCATCCAAGTGATGAGTTGAGAGAATAATGGTTCTGCCTGGAAAACACAAAGCTGATGTCAGCTCCCACAGAATAAATCCAAGTGATTTCAAGTGACAGGCAAAAGCTATGCTGGATGATGGGACACGGGGTCTCAGGTTAAAATCACCTGTGCTTTTTTGCAATTATTAGTGAAGCTGGATGAAAGACAACATCAGAGAGAAGCTGAAAGAGACCAACCAGGAGGCACCCAAAAGGCCTGCAAAATCCTGGTCTCCCCCAATTCCTTCTCTGTGGTCTCTAAAACCCACAGTTCAAAGCCAATGATACCCTATTTGCAGAAGTGACACGCATCACGTTTACCACGGGGAAGCATCTTGTCTCATCATGATACCTTTTTTATTCTTGGAGATAATTTCCCAAATACTTCTCCGAGAGCATGGATCCACCCCTGTGGTTGGTTCATCTAGTATCACCACCCTTGATCCACCCAGGAGAGCAATAGCTATGGACAACTTCCTCTTCATCCCCCCAGAGAGGGAGCCAGCTAGCTTGTGACGATGGCTGTACAGTCCAGTCTCCTTCAAAGTCCTTGAAAACAAAGAAAAAGCAACCCCCAAAGGTTGTTCTTCAGGCATCTTTTAAAAGCAGGAAATCTGAAAATACCCAGAAAGCCCCATAACTGCAAATAAAAAACTGCTCAAGTATGGACAGATCTGCTGAACGGTCACAGTGCAGGGAGATGATTCACCCTGTAGCTCAGTAGCTGGGATTCTAATTTAAAACGGGTTTTTTTAGGATGTTTTCGAAGTTTCCATCTGACAAGTCAAGGTTAAAGGCTCAATCTCATCAACTGAGAACACCAAGACCCAAACTCCCTGGGATGTTCTGGCTGTTTCACTTCTCTGCAGAACCAATAAAGCCGACATCATCTTTCTGACTGGTTGATTAAATCTTTTCCTGGGGAAAATTGTAAAAGCAGCAAGGACTGGACCCATAGGCCTATACAAATTCATCTCCAGTGAATTGCCACAGAAGCTTGCAAATCCTCTGGAGAAGAGATGTTGTTTTCTTGCAGCCACAGACATCCATATATTCCTCTGGTCAGACCAAGGCATTATTTGAGATCTACGCTGGACCTGCAGCAGTCCTCCAAACCATTCATTTGAGCTTTGCAGCAGCAACAGCACTACCACACAATAATTTTTGACAGCCCTCGCTCCCTTCTCCAACCCTGCTATTTTCATACCTCTTCACTTCTTGGTAGAGCTCTTGTTCACTGCAGTGAGGGACTTTGATGTAGCCATAGAGCAGCAGGTGTTCCTTTGTGGTGAGGTAGTTAAAGAGCACGTTGTGCTGCATACACACCCCCATGTTCTTTCTGATGACTTCCTGGTCAGTCCTAATATCTTTGCCATACACAAAGATAGTACCTGATGATGTAGGGAACAACCCAGTCAAGATAGATCTGAAAGGGAAAAACAAATAGAAAAGGAAATTAGGAAAAGGAGAAGGCCATAGGTATTTTTTTCACATGGTCCTGCACCTATGATCACTTTCAAAGTGTCTTTATGTCATAGAATCACAGAATGTCTTTGGTTGGAAGAGACCTTCAAGATCATCTAGTCCAACCTTTGACTCAACACTGCAAGCTCACCGCTAAACCGTGTCCCTAAGCACCAGGTCCACATGCCACTTAAATGCACTCAAGATGACCTGCTCCATAACCTTCCCTGGCATCGAAGTCAGACTGACAGGCCTGCAGTTCCCAGGATCATCTTTTTGGCCCTTCTTGTAGATGGGCGTCACATCTGCTAGCTTGCAGACAACTGGGACCTCCCTGCTTAGCCAGGACTGCTGATAAATAATGGAGAGTGGCTTGGTGAGCACTTCTGCCAGCTCCTTTAATACCCTTGGTAGATCCCATTTGGTCCCACAGACTTGTGCACACCTATGTGGCACAATAGATCACCGATCATTTCCTCATGGATCATGGGGGCTGCATTCTGCTCCCCATCCCCATCTTCCAATTCAGGGAGCTGGACCCTCAGGTAGCAACTGGCATCGTTGACAAAAACTGAGGCAAAGTGAGCACTCAGCAGCTCAGCCTTTTCCCTGTTAATAATTAACACCAAATAATGTCCTTGTACTCCTCTGTGGAATGGGAGAGCAAGTACCAAGCTCACACACTGAACTCTGGCCACTTTTCACAGGTACTTTTACCTTCTTCCCAAGTCGGACCATTGCATATCCCACACTTCAATACTCATGAATGCCCCTGACTTCCAATTTAATTACAGGGAATTTGTGTAATGCAGTTACTCTTCATTCTTTAAGGTCTGCCTGCAGTACCCAGCCAGCCTCATGTTACTAACCACAGCAGAGACTGAAAACCACAACTTCATCGTACTAACCACAGCAGAGACTGGAAACCTGATTTCACTGCCATTATTAACAAGAAATGGGAGAGGCCTTCCACACAAGGCATCTCACAGTGGGCAGCACTTTCATCTATTTCAAGCAAATAATTACCTACCTAGCAATATCCAACAGACCAGAGTCGATCACCCTGTGCTCAGAATGACTATTTGCACATTATAGGTTATGTTTGGTGCTGTCCTGCAGGGACTAAAGGGAGAAGATACATCTCAGACCGCCCTTCACCTTCCCAGAGCTTCTTTCTCTCCTGGGACTTGTAACCACCATTAAAAAGAGGTAACCTGTGGCCTCAATCAGCATCTGAAGCCCGTCCTAAGTTTCAAGTATACTTTTCTTCATATCACCTTTGCCTACACTTTGCAAACAGAGATCTGGGATGAATTAATAAGCTGAGATGAAGCACACATCTGTCTTACCAGGCTTTGGCTCTTCTGAAGCTTCTATTTATCAGCTTAATGTTGCTTTCAGAGTGATGCACATATATATCAGTGGAGAAATAAGTTCTACAGATCTGTTTCAGTGCCGTTGTCTAACAACTCAAATAATAATTTTTAAAAGGCAATGCTGGAAGGGCTGAAAGGCCACTATTAATCCACTGCCATTCCAGTCCAGCTAGCACATGAGTTGGTACAGCTGACGGGTACCTTTATGAAACCTTCTTGCTAATATCACCTCAGCTTTGGTGTCTGCGCAAGCTCCCCACAGCTACCAGAACAACCTAACCCCAGGTGCCAAAGCACCATGGAACAAACCACTGGAACAGCTGCCGTGCTGTGTATTACAGGTATCCTACCCCATTAAAAAGCATGTTCCTAAACAGAGAAGAACCGTTAATTCTAATAGATGAAGGGACTGCTGAGGTCATCTATAAGCAAGATAAAACTACAAGAGAGATTTGGCCTAATGAAGTACATTACTCAGTCTCCCAAGGCTGCACAGCCCCCATTGCTCTCACTTGCTCACCCATCATGCCCCACAGCATAAAGAAAAAGAAGCTTTAAAGGACACGCACATGGTTGTAGTTTTTCCAGCTCCGTTGTGTCCCAGCAGGGAAGTGATATTCCCTTCATAGAAGTTGAGGCTGAGGTTGTCCACTGCAGCTTTGGATCCATAAACCTTTGTTATGCCATGGAGGGAGACTCCCAAGGTGAGATCAGTGGGCTCCGGTTCCAGGTGAGGCGCGGGGGCACCTTTGACACCCAAGGGAAGGGACAGAGAACAGTTACTGCACTGCAGCAGGTGGGTGTTTGTGCTACTTTTTTTCACCTCAGAGATAAGCAGGGCTTTTAAATACAAATAGAGCAAAAGTAGGTGCCTTACAGCTAGGAACATAGAGAACATTTCACAGGATTTATATCATTTTTTTGATCTCTCTGGCATTTTTCCTTTTTACTTCTGCATTTCCTAATAACTCCTGACAAGAAGCATTAATCACTTCTGAAAAGGTCTCATATTTAAATGTTTTGGAGCACCTAACTTAATTTATACTAAGCAAGCACAGAAAATGAGGGGACACATGGCAAAACCACTGACTTATTTTCAGCTAGGTAGAATCAGCAAAGCTCCTATGTGTGATCTCATGGTTTGTTATGGGCTAAATATTTAAAGAGATGAACAAAGCAGCACACGTCCCTTTTGCCAAGTGGAAACCTGTATTTGCTTGACCAGACAGAAGTGTTATGTCTAAACAGAGCATTGTAGAGTGAGATATACGCATCTAAGGAAACTGCCCAACCACAACACACACACATCTGTATGTGAGTATCAGCACTGGATTTCCACACCAAAAAAAGGAAGACCAAATATAATTTAAAAGCTAAATCTCCATTCTGGTAAGTAACAGCTTCCAATTTTTCTTGTGCCACAAAAATAAGGATCAGAACAGAAATGTGCTTTCGGAGTAGGATGTCCCTTTACAAATTTAGCTTTGTTTACCCAAAGCCTAAGCTAGCATTGCTACCCCAGCTAGCATTCACATACATATCTTATTGCTGAGGGTGGCTTCTTTCCTGAACATCAGCTTGGTGAGGAGAAGACCTCGTCGTTTCTCATTCCAGAAAGGGAGGTAACTGTTGTATTCAGCCCAGTAAGATGGAAGCAATGGGAAATACCAGGGAGCAGCCATGCCATATCTACCTGCAAGGAGGAAAGGAATCTCATTCAGGTGTCTGTTTCCAAGGAAGTATCACTATTGGGGCACACTCAAAATAGTAGCAAAAAAAAAGAATTCCTCAGAGATCTCTCCCCTCTTGACGTGCTCATGGACTACTGATACCTGGTAGGGAATGTGCCCGATTGACACAATAGGAAGCATTCACTAATTTGTTATTCAGAGTAACTTCATAGCTGGAGGGCAGGAGTACTTTACATTTTCCACTGGGTAGATTTCCGTATGCCAGTGGACTGCTTCATTAGGTGGGGAAGGAAAGCAGAAGACAAATGTACTGGCTCTTGCCCAAGGCAGGAATTACTTTTTGAAATCAAATGATGTAAGCAACAAAACACAAAATCACTCATCTGACAAACGCGGGCTAACATGCTCTGTTCTCATTTTCACCGAGCAGACTGCAAACACACCCTCCCAAATCCTTGGCTTCAGCTTCTTCAGGAGACTCACCCATGTGACAAGCAGAAGAACCCTAATTCTCCCTAGCTCTGCTCTGTCTCAGTTTCATGAATACTCTTACACATCCACAAAGTCATTCTCCCTTTGATCTAGAAACAAGTATCCTGTGTGTGCAGACTGTCTTACTGCCTCAGCCATGAAATCAGCCAGTGTTTTACTTTTTTTCCCAAAAGAGATGGTATGGTGTCAGCATCATTGCTTTTTATTCTTACCTGGGAAAACATTCCTTATATACCATCCCAAGATGAAGTAAATGAAAGAGTCTATCAGAATGAGCCAGCACATCCAGCCAAAGGAAGTGTTGTCTCCAATCATTGGGGACTTATACATGTTGTCCCACTGCAGACCTGCAGAAAGGAATTTAGAAATACAAACAGGATCCATATTAGTTAATGAAATGTCACAGCCATGGGAGCTCAAAGCCTAGATTTGTCTACAACAAACATACCTATGCCCTGTGCCTCATATCGAGCAATGTATTGACTTGCATAACTGAATGCAGTTGGAGACAACAGGCTCTGTGGAATAAAAAAAAAATTGAAAACAAAGAACTTATGAATTAGTCTCAAAGAGAAATCAAGTATGTCAACTGATCAGGTACCTCACTGGCTTTGTCCAGTAGCCAGAAAATTAGTGTATTTCTTTTTCTAACAGTCACAAAGAGCACTGGACCGGGTTTATGATGAGCAACACTTCAGGTGATGTGCTGCAATGTCATCTTAGACCTTGCCAGCCTTTTATTTCCACACCCTGGACCCAACTTCATCTCTCATACAGGGCTTTAATTTAGGCTTTTGAACTACAGGACAACTTCTGGAACCTAATACCTACTTATTTCTACCCTTGGTAAGAAAAAAAGCTTTACATCTATTTCCATGGCTAGGAAATTGAGATCCATGAAACGTAAAGATGAACAGAGCAAGCCTTCCTTCAGAGACAGCCTCATTTTTTCATGGTGTTTTTGCTTTGTAGTTCAAAAGGGCAAAGTATGTAGCTCAGGCTACTCTGGTTTAGCTAGCAGGTGGGAACTCATTAAAATTCCACAAGTACTGCTTCCAGCTGTGGGACACAACTAATTCCAGGTCTCCCTCAAACAGGCCACTGTCAACTCTCCTGTCATACCCATCAACACCTACTGATGGAATTTTAAAAGGCACCCAACTTACATATATTTGATACAAACTATAATAAGAAAACTGAAATTTATTGAAGGTGAGTGTCTGCATCTGCACGCATGGTCCCCATCCTTGAAAAGCAGAACTTACCAGTAGGCTCTTCACAGAGAAGCTCAAATGATTCTCGATGACAAGCAACACAATGAAGGGGAAGAAGGTGAGTATGTAGACGAGGCTGCCCACCAAGGCTGCTATGTTGGTGTTATTGAAGAAGACACTGATGAAGTAGCTCATGGCTATGATGGACAGGCTGTAGTCCATAAGGTACAGGAACAGGAGCGCTGTGTTTGTTTTGGGAAGGATGTCACCCACTTTTAGAACAACAATGAGGAAGGTGACAGTAATTAGAAGGAAGATGGCACACTCTATGAACCAGGCAATGAAATGGCTGCTGGCATTAACACCCATCATTTTCATGTACTGCAGAGAGAAAGGTGAGAACAAGAATCACAAATAACAACTGTTTATTAAAAGACCTTTCTGCTGATATTGAACTGTTTCTTTGTTCAGTTTCTGGACAGGGGATGCATCCAAACCATCTTTCATACTCTGGCACACAGCGCATTGATAACCAGAGAGAAACCACGCACTCATGTTTCTGGAATGCCCAAGGTTTGTATAATAGCCTATTGCAAAAGAACAGCACAGACAGGATCTGCAAGTATGAAGCATCGCATCCCACAAGCTCCAAAGCAACTTCTGGCTTTAGATTTGTAATTTTTCTAAAGCCTTTTGGTTATTTTTTTAAATAGTGTTAATCAGTCTAGTGGCTTGAGTGTTAAAATTCTTAACTAGCTGTGAAAGCAAATCATTTCTCATGCAACTCCAAGACAACAAATAATAGCTAAATTACCATGGTTATAAAGAATATATTTATTATATAATATATATATTTATTATATTAGCTGATGGTTAAGTCCACAAGACTTGTATAAAGCAGTGGATTTGCACTGATAAATTCAAAAGAAACTGCAGGTGCTGGTGTCTTGTACATTATTACACACGTAAAAAGATGCCTCACACCCTGGTTCTTAAAGCCAGTGAAGCTGGGTTCCCTAAACCAGAGTCAGGAGGTGTCAGCAAGCCATGGGGGCTCACGCATTTTCAGTATCACCGCAGTTCAGAGAGTGCCCTGTCTTGGAAATGGTTTTTGGTGAATCAGTATTTGTTTCCATGGTATCGGATAGAAACCAAATCTGCTCAAGCTGCTGTTGCTTGCCAAAGCTTAGTGTTACAAAAGTTCTTTGCTGCTCATCTCTGTTGACTGTGTTCATACTGAAAACCTGAGTTCATTTCATAAATTCCCTATGTCTCAATGTCATTGCTTTTCCAACAGGAACCCTGAGTGAAGAACTTCATTTCAGGGAGCTGATGTAATATGTAGCACCTTTTGAAATATTAAGTATAATAACTTGAAGGATAGGAAATAAGTCACTTTTCATGTCTTCGTTCCCAGTAGGTATGACTCAAAGTCAATTTTTAAAGAGCTTTAAATCTTCAGAAAACTTGTAATTTTGTAAGGGCCCAGTGTTTCCAGTGTTCAGAACCACAAAGCAGTATTCTCATCACTTGAAGGGCAAACACCCTGCATTTCTCTGGTTTTGAGCTGGTTACAATGTCAGAATTCAAACGCTGCAGGTCAAACAATAGGTATTTGGAATGTTATTTTCCTTAATGCTTGTTTTGCTCCATTTAATGTTGTATATGAGACATAGTACCCACTAATAAGGAAAATCTGTTTATAATTTTTCACGCCCCAGGAAGTTTTACCGTACCTCATAAAGCCTCAGATCTTTCTCCTGAACAAGTGTTTTAACAAAATCAGCTATAAACAGCACCCAGGCAGCCATCAGAGCAAATGGAAGAGAGTAGGTCACGCTGGTTAAGAACCTGTAAAAGGCAAATGCAGGCTTTAGCTGAATACAAAATATTCTGGGGATTAAGGCTTCATACAGAATATATTTTTCAGAATAATACTTTGGCACAGGAAAAATACATGCATATATTTCAAAACACAGAGTATAATTAATAATTACAAGAAAGAAAAAAAAGAGGCTATTTTGCCACTGCAAGAGATTTTCTAGCCATGAAACTCCTGACTGTTCAAACTCCTTATTTCCAGATGCATTCTGTCAGTTTTGCCCAGCAGTGCCACTGGCAGAAGCAGGAACTGCCATGGGCACTGGCATCTCCTGGCTCTCTGATGGGATGCATCCCAGTTTGGAACATCACAGCAGCCAGCCAGAATTCCCAGTTCTGTTCATAGATATAATGGTCAAATTTTATCATCGGATCATTATTACCTGGTGCTTCCTCTCAGTGTGTCTGTCCCTATTATCCCATGGGACAGGTGCTGAAGGTGCACGTCTATAACATGGGCTTCACAATTCTTGGCTCCTCACTTTAGTTATAAGCTTATTCCTGCACCAAATGTGCACAGAATAAAAATCCACAAGGGCCAACAGTAAATTTCTCCTTTTGTGATGAAAGCCAAGTTTCTATAGCAGGAGATTGTATCTACTGGGCTTGTGCTTTCCTCCTTCATTTCTAAACCTGGCTTAAAAAAAAAACCAAACAAAAAAAAAAACCCCAAAAAACCCCAAGCAAACAAACAAAAATATCAGTGTTATTCCTGAGAAAAGTTTAATGTACCATAACAGTAAGAAATCAGTATGATTACATTTGGGTTTAGACTTTTTTACCTCTAAAGCTGAAAAATTCCTAAAAATGAGCGCTTTCAGGAAATGCTTCCATATTTATAAAGGACAATAAAAAGGCATTTCACTGGCTCTACCAGTTCTTTGTTGTTTGGGAGTTTTTGGCTATCACCATCTGCATGATCTAGGCTATTAAAAATTCACTATTTCCCAGCACCTCCTGTGTACTGGTGTATATATATATATTCCCTCCTTTTCCCTACAGGATCTGAACTATGTGATAACAATTGACAAACAGCCATTTTAGACTCCTACTAATGCAAATCCAAAGCCTTTAGGTATTTTAATTATTGAGCAAACTCATACACCTCTGAATCTGGGGTGGGGAGAGAAACCCAAATGCAAGTGGTTTCCTCAGCAGCCCAGGAACAAGAAGAGAAGCAGGTAGCATCGTAGCAAATGCCTCCAGCAGCCAGTTGACCATTGTACAAAACTCTCTCACAGCAATCATCCATGGTTCCTGAAAGAAGTTGACACTTCATTTGGCCAAGTGCTGGGTCCTGCACTTGGGTCACAACAACCCTCTGCAATGCTCCAGCCTTAGGGAAGAGTGGCTGGAAAGTGCCCAGCAGGAAAGGAACTGTGGGGTTGGTTAGCAGCTGGCCAAGAAGGCCACCAGCATCCTGGCTTGTATCAGCACTAGTGTGGCCACCTGGACTAGGGCAGCGATCTCCCCTCTGGGCTGGGCACTAGGAAGGCTGCACCGTGAATCCTGGATTCAGTTTTGGGCCCCTCACTCCAAGGAGGGCATTGAGGGGCTGGAGCGTATCCAGAGAAGGGCTATGAAGCTGGTGAAGGGTCTAGAGCACAAGTGTGGTGAGGAGCAGCTGAGGGAACGAGGGTTGTTCAGCCTGTAGAAAAGAAGGCTCAGGAGAGACCTTCTCACTCTCATCAACTCCCTGAAAGGAGGGTGAAGACAGGTGGGGTTGGTCTCCTCTCCCAAGGAACAAGCAATAGGACAAGAGGAAATGTCCTCAAGCTGCACCAGGGGCGGTTTAGGTTGGACATGAGAAAATTTCTTCCCTGCAAGGGCTGTCAACACCTGGCCCAGGCTGCCCAAGACAGTGGTGGAGTCCCCGTCCCTGAAGGGGTTTCAAAGCTGTGGAGATGTGGTGCTGAGGGACATGGGTTAGTGGTGATGTGGCAGTGCTGGATTAACAGTTGAACTTGATCTTAAGGTCTCTTCCAGTCAAAAGCATTCTGTGATTCTAGGAATGCTCACTGCCTGCAGTGTGTCCTAGAAGGCACTTTCCATGCTCTTACCTTGAGAAGAGATGATATGTGCCCAGCTTTCTTATGTGACAGGCTGACACAGGAGATGAATGGGTCTGCTCTAGCTCCTATAGCTCCCAGGTAATGTTTTAGCTGATACAGCTGACACACAAGCTTTACAATAGAAAGAACTTCTCATTCTAGCCTGTACTTTTGGTCCAAGGGAGACCCACATGTCAGAGTGGAGCAATCATCCAACCTACTATTTGCTGAACATCCTTCAGTGGTTTCTGATGGACACTGAAATCCTTTACTTCTTTATGTGTCTGCCACTCAGTTTCATCACCAGCTGCAGTCAGGGTAATAACTCTGAGGAAGTACCATGTTGCCAGCTCTCCAATGCAGACCAAAATAGCCTTGCCAGAGGGACAGGTCCTCAGCTGTGAGCAGTTTGCTTCTACCTATGGCACTTGGGAGAGATGTGGTTTATACTTAGCTGCAGACTGGCTCAAGATGAGTGGAAAGCAAGATGATCCAAAACTTTTTGATCTGCTTCACCATCCAAAACTTGTTCTGGTCCACACACAGTCCATGCTGCACAGCTCTGTGTGACAGGCTGTTAACCCTGGCAAGCCCATGCATCGAAAGCTTCTCTGTCCTCCCTCATTACCACAGAGATGGATGGTGCAACTTCATCTTCCCATTTATGCTTCTTAAAGCATATGGCAGGCACCTGTGTTGAAAACTATTCACTAGCTGGAATCATAGAATGGTAGGGGTTAGAAGGGACCTCTGGAGATCATCTAGGCATGGATAACAAATACCACCGCTGGATGGCAATCTCTAGGAACAGAGCTCATTAACCAAGGACTCTCTTTTTTTTTTCCTCCCAATCAATAAATTTTCTAAGCTCTGCTGCATTGTTTGCATGCAAACACTTCCAGAACAAGCCAACACTTGTGTTCAACCCAAGTCCTGCCAACTCCAGTCACAGTTCCACCACGTGCAGTAGAACAGGAACAGTGAATTTTACCTGCTGTAAAATCTATAGTTACCCTGACAATTCAAGTACATCAAGAGCACTGAAAACAAAAGATGAGGCAAACTAAACATGGACCATTTATACCAGAGACCAAAATTCCCTCTCTTATTCAGACCCTTATAAAAAATACACCACATGATGAAATAATTTCTCTGCCACGTCAACATGGTATTAAGGAGACCAGTGCAGCTGGTGAACTCCACCAGTCAGACAAGATGAGCTCACACAAAGCACGAAGACAAAAGCTAAACAAACTTACATATCCTTATTGTAGCAGGGGTAAGGCATGGCCTGGACTTGAACAGCTATTTCCTCTGGTTTCTTGCCGGTCTGTAATTCAATAATGGCTCTTTCAATGCTGTCCTGGATATAAATAAAGGCCCGGCTGTAAATCTGGCTCTGCGAGGTGGAATTGTGCGGGCCCACTGTCCAGATGCGCTCCCTTATTCTGTTGGTGGTTTGGGTGATCCTGCTGCTCATTCGGATGGTGTAGTTGAGCACAGGAGGGAGGTCCAAGTCCCCATAAGCTGAGCGTGCAGGGCTGTTACTGCTTGAAGGCAGCTTGAAAATGATACCTTGGAAAAGAAAGGGAATAGGCTTTCCTTCAGAGGCAACAGCCTGGGAGCAGCAGTATGCACAGATACACAGGAACTCCTCATGTTTATAAGCCTTTTCTACATTACAATCCATCATTTCATTTCTCTGCTGCACAAATAACGCTCAGATGGGTAGGCTGCTTATCGAGGGTCTAGAAGTGGAAACTATACATCACAGCAGCTACTCGTACTTTCAAATGTGACCAATGATTCTGGGTGTGAAATGCACACCCAGAGCCTTTAAATCTTTTCCCACTGAGCATTCAAAAACCAAAGGCTCTCAAAATAACCAGCCGCATTTGGAAATATCTCGCTGCTAACATGGGGTGTCAGGTATCTGTCAGGTACCTGTCAGGTGCATCACTCAGCACATGCACCTCTCACAAACGTGCCCCAAGGTGCTCTATCAATAGACCTCACACAGCGATGCTGCAATATAAAACCTCAGGAATGCGGTGCTGAAAACTGTTTGTGACCTATACACATATTTTTGTGCCCACACAAATTCTTGCAAAGCTGAGATGTCTAAGAATAAAAAAGCTTTGCAAGTTCCTGCTAGGAAATGACAGGCTGTAGTTACAGTTTTACAGATAGGACCTTTTTTTTTTTTTCTTTTCCTTTAAAATTTCTGTTTGATTTGAGACATTACCACAGAATTTTTTCTTTCCAGAATAATTTTCCTGATTATGCCACTTATGAAGCATACAATGGAATGGAGGACAGGCATGGAAGAAAACTGCTTTTAAGGGAATAGACAAGTATTGTAGTCTAAAGTTCTAAAAAAATTAAAAAAGTTTCTATCTACCCCTCAATTATGAGGTATAAAACTAAACAAGTCACAGGACTTAAAAGTAAATCCTACCTGAGGAGATACTGGGCATTCTTTAAAAATTAAGACACATTTGTATCATTCAAATTGATAAAAGGTTCCTATTTTCTACTCCCCACTGCCCTGCTCTGATCTGAACCTGCATCTGAACCCACAGATGAAAAGTGTGACTGAGAAGACCAAATATAATACTGCAGTGTCTGGCTGGAACATCTCAAGAGCTTTATGACCTTCTAATAAATTGAACTGTCTCATATTTGGACTCAATGATCTTAAAGGTCTTTTCCATGCTAATGATTCTATATCTTTCTTGATTAAAGTCTCTTTTCCCATGGGGGCCTGAAAGAAGGCAGCTGTCATGAAGATCTCCTAAGGGCAGTGAAATTTTGTTCAAACTGAGAATTAACCAAGAGAAAACACCAGTTGACCAAAGGCTTTCTATAGAGACAGGGGAGTTTTAAGAGAAGAGGAGGCATGAAAAGTGTAAAATGCTGCCGTAAGGAGGTCTCAGTGTGCAGGTCATCCCCTCCCACCTGCTCAAAATTGATGGAGCTGTGACCACAACAGTTGCTGATGGAAAGCCAAACTTCTTATGCTGGACGCCCAGTCTGCACCAGGCTAACTTTAATTTACAGGAGGATTTAAGACTGTCACATACTTGCAAAAAGCTCATTCTTCAGAAAGAGTTCTTTAGCCACCGTTTCCATCTCCTCCAAGCTTCCAACTGCCCAAATGCGATTAAATGAGACGCAGGAGGACACGTTTACAGCAAGGGTAGCCAGTGTATTCAGCTGATCGACAATGTCAGCGTTGTTCTGTAATTCTAGCCGAATATCATCTGGGAAAAAAACCCCAAACAAACAAAACCACAAACAAAACCAGTAGCATTACTACACATCGTAAAAGATGCATCACATCATTCCACTCTTTACAATGACACCAGAAAGGAAGAAAAAGTCCCATCATACTAAACATGAAGTGCAAAATAGATTTCTGCACTTAGTGCAATGAAGGCATGTTGTTGACCCAATTTTTATGTTAATCATTTGTAATATGCTCGTGAGTTTGCCTTTGGGAGGATGCCAGCAACGAGATGTGACAGCCATCCCAAATCAGAAGTTGCTGAGATTTTAGCCTTGCATATGATGCTCACCAGCCAGTCCTCATCTTATGGCTTTTGATGTAATCAACTCGTGTTGAGCTGCTCTGTCTCAGGGGAGAATGTGCTTTATCCAAGCACATCAAGGAAAGGCTACGTCCATTGTGCTAACGGGAGTACCAAACCTGATAATGCAGCTTAATAAAGATGCTGCTGTTCCCTGGCTGTTTCAGAAGGTGACTGCATAATGCAGTGTAACTAACACGGAACAGCTGCTGCAGCCATGAGGATTTTATGGGGAGTTAAAAGACAGAAGTTGCCACTCATGAATTAACACAGGAGTCATCACAAACAGTATGTAAATATCCTTCGGACTACAACAGAGCACAGCCACTCTTGGTTTTCGCTGGGTTTTGCTGGCATAACCCAGATACATGTGGACATGTATGGCCACTCATTGAAAAATAGGGTAGGGACAACAAGACCAGCTAGGAAAGGACTCTGATCACCGTGCTGTGCCCTAGCAGGGGATGCATCCACCACTCCTGTTAGCTGAGGATTGCCACAGCGTGGATCAGCAACTTGCACCTTGAAGGACCATGCAAGAACACCAGAGAACAGCAAATTCCAGCAGAAGATCTCCTGTAATAATGCTTATGGCTACTCATCAGCCTGGATTCCTTTATCTGATCCCTTGCTTTTCTGCTCTGGAAAAACTTTTAAGCCGAACCCCGATGTGTTTTTTGCAAGTGAGCTCTCCACAACATTTCCCAGGAGAGTCCCAGGTAGCTCATTTGAAGTGGTAATTATGGCTAAACAGTGTCCTCCAGTGGCCACACTCAGCTGCGGAGATTCCCATCCTACTATCCCTTCGACATTCATGAGAAACATCTCTTCATACAAGCCCTTTGCTTTCTCAGCATCTTTTCCCATAGACCACAAGACTTCTGGATCACAGCTGAGATTGCCTTGCACTAAAGTATCTGATACTGGCCAGAGAAGAGCAGCACCAGAAGATGGCTCCAGTTTAGTGACTTTGGAGCTCCCAGACTTGAACCGTAAATAGGAAGGCAGAAAATGTGGAACAACTTACCCAGTTCATTTATTTGACTCAGCAGTTCAGCTGCATCCAAATCCACCATCAATTTGATAAAAACCTGCACAAAGGGATTCTGCAGGGTGGTCTATCAACAAGCAAAAAGAAAAAGCATCGATTTGACCAGAAGCCCCTTGAGCTTAATCAGTGTATTTCTAAAATAGACCAGGTGCCTCCACCAAGAGTTTGTACAACCCCCTCCTTTCCTGACCTTCCATATTTCACTCTGTGTATCAGGATGGGGAAATGTTAGCAATGAAAACATCATATGGAGCCCTGTGAATCCAAGCCCATGTTTCTGGTAGCCAACAGAAGATGTCTATTGAATCTCCACCAGGCACTAGAGTCCAATGAGAAAAATTGTGGCTAATCTTTGTTATTCTAAAAGTGCACTGAATTTCACTTGCAGCTCTTTTAAGTCCTGCGAATGCAGGCAGAGCACAATGGCTTGGCAACAAAAATTTATCTTGGAGACCAGCAGACAGCTTCTTTTTTTGTCTGAATAGTTCATTATTCCACCAATGAATACAGTCAGCAGAGAGTATTTCACTTCACTTTTGCATATTCCACTCCAGATTTTCTCTCCGTGCCATGGAAATTACAATGAATTCCAGCCACCAAAATTAACTTCTAATGCTTTAGAGTTCCAGAGATCTCATTTCCATAGCTTTGTAAGAAAAGGGGATGATTTTTACTGCAGAGAATGGGAAACAAGTATGTGAAACATTACAGCCTACTGCTTTCTCTATCCAAGCAAGGGTAGCCTTCTTAGGAGGGGAAAAAGAAATTTTATTTACATTCACTGAGGTACAAAGACATCTTCTGGCTCTTATGTGTGTACCCAGAGCTACATGCTTATTATAGATACTGTTTCATTTTCTGAAAAAGTCATTTCTTGCCTGGTCTTGGCTGGCTGGATCACTCCATCAAGCAGAAAGTTAATTTACAAACTGAGGAGCGCTCCCTGCTCATCTCAGCCCTTCAGCAGGCCCCAGCATGGCCACTGTCAGGGAGCATTTTACAGACCATTTCAGAAAGAAGATTTGCATGGAAAGGTGTGTTGGGAGTATTTCTGTCAGGGGAACAGGCAGGTAGGCACAGAAACGATGACTTCCTGGACTAAAGCCTGAGCAGGGTCTCCCCAGTTGACCCAAGATGTCCCTGAGGTCACTGGAACCTCAGTTTATTTCAGTGAAGAAATCCACCCTCCCAAATCCCTCCCACAAGGGACACAGGGGAGGGAGGATCTCATACCTTGATCATTGGAACTGTCTGGTTTAACTTAGTCAGTGAGTTCATGATGACAGGAGACTTGTCCAACCACTCCTGGGACTTCAGGGCTAGATCAGCCATCTGCTTCAGGGTTGCATTAGACTATAAAAAACCCACAACATATAAGGATTCATTTATTCATTACCTTGAAGCTTTAAAATTATAAATAGTAAAACAGCTAAGACCAAATTTGGTTTCCTTAGGATTTTTCACCTTATCATTACCTATTTTTGGCAAAATAGCCTTTAAAGCACTGACTTTATATACAAGCAGTTAAAAATATGACCTCAAATGTGACATTTGGAGCATGTCTTGGATATCAGCTTTACCACTGGTCTGCTTGTGAACAAGTACTGGTTATAGCATCTGTCCTGGAAGATATGTCTCTATTACTGGCTGAAAATACAAGGGTGAAACTTCATAAACCGAAGGCCTTAAGAAAAAGATCATATTATAAAGAGTAGGCCTACAGCAATTTTTTGGTAGTAAGATTTATTCAAGACAAAAGATGACTCCTATGACCAGCAATGTGACTAGGGAAAGATAATTTAATACTCTGAACAGTCAGAAAATGGACTTCTGCTTCCCAAAGAAACAAGCCCACACTAGATAAATTACAATCCTTTCAGCAGGTGCATCCTGATGTGCTGCAAACAGAGCCATACCTTTCCCATGATTGCTCGAGTTTCTAAGGTATCTGGTGTATAAAGGATCTTTCCAAGCACCATTGGTTTTAAAAAAGACCAAATTAAAGCTCCAGTTGGGGTCTTGACCAGGTCCAGGTAGAAGGATAAGCAGAACGGTGCTGCAAGGGGAGAAAAGCGAACAAATTGCACAGAGCACAAATAGACCTGACATGAGAAAGCTACTGGTGTATTTTTTCCCATCTGCCCAGATTGTTGCTGTGTCCAGCAAATGCCTTCAGGGCCCTCTTCACTCATTGATATAAACGTGCCTTGACAAAAGCATTCCACCCCCAAGATCTCCTGTTGCTGAGCTCAAGACAACAAGAGTCTCAGCACTCAAGCCAAGATTCTCTGCTTGAAGGTTAAATGGAGTTTTGTGAACTGAGAGGAGCTAATAATGTCAGTGCAGTTGGAAAAACTACACATCAAGAAAAAACAGTGACCTGTCAAGCCCTAAGCCCAGACCAGCAACAAATGGGAAGCAGTGCAGTGTCAGGCACTGCTCTGCTTCATCTGATGTTTTCCTTTTAATGCTTCTGGAAATAAGCTACCAATAATTAGGACGGCACAGATCCTCAACTAGCATAAATCATGAGCACTTACAGCACTCCAGACACATCTGGGGAAACAGCTCAGCACTGGATCTCTCTGGAAACACAGTAGAGTTTGGCTCTGAAATGTTTTTCCCTTAAGGAAAAGCCACACTTACTGGAGTCACGAGGAATCCCGTATTTCCTCATCATCTTTTGGACATCGACATCCTCCATGGAAGAACTGTTGCTTCCAAAATCTGGAAGCAGGGACTCAAAAAACAGGGGTGTGATCTCCTGGTTGCAAAGAACTCTTGACATGGACTTAAAAGTGCCACGTGTTATCCTGAAGTTGCTTGGTTTAAATACTGCCTGCAAAAAAGACAAAATACAAATAAATCCTGCACAATAGAAGCATCCCTTTCTGAGAGACAAAAAGAAGTAACAGAATTAGAAGGCAAGGATGGGACATTTTCACACTGCTTTCTTAGGAGTTTGTCTCTACAAAAAAGGGACTTTCCATGGAAATCATGCTTTTTTGGCTAGCCTCTGCTATGACAGAGGTGGTAAATTCAATTCCAGGCATGAGATCCAATGTGGGAATTTCCTATAACGTGTGCCTGGTGATACATATAGACCCTAAGCTACAAGGCAGGATCTGTCACCCAGATGTGTCCATCCCTATCCCCATCTAGCCCATGACTGCACGTGATTCTGCAATGTGCAGGCAAAGCAATGACCAGAAACGATTCCTGTGATCTGTGCTGTCATTGACTAAAGAAGAGAGGAAGACTGGATGGGGTTAGTGCAACCTGAACTTACTGCAGCCATCAGGGCAGAAATGGGTTTGTACTGGACGTTTTGGTCAGTCTGGAGGCTTTGGGTGGATTCTAAATTACACTAAAGCTAGAGCAAACTTTTGCTGATGACTTCTGTGGTTTTGCATAGTCTTTAGTGGGCAGTTCTTCAGTTGCTTTCCCAAGTTGACCCCTTCCAGTATTTTGCTGGAAGTCTACCCTTAAAGCCAGTTGTTCATGCCCTTCATTGTTTTCCTAGTGTCCCCCACCTTGGCATGAGCACGTGCTTGTCCCACTGCTCCAAATCAAAGGTCTCCCAAGAAGGAAACATAAGCTTGATAGAGATTCTTCTTAGAACACCACTGCTTTAAAAAAGAATCAGTAATGTAGGATTTAATGCACCCTTGTGGAAACTGTTCCAGTGGTGTTTCCCCTCCAAAGCACCTGCAGACTACACGTACCTTAGTCAGTGGCACATTTCGAGACTGCCGGAGCTTCTTCAGTGAATGAATAGCTTGTAGCAAGGGATCAACGCCAGATTCAACCTGGTGTCTGAAATACTGCATTTTTGTCAGAAGGCCTAACATCTCGTCCACGGGTTTCTGAAGTTCCTTAGGGAAGAACATCTACAAGAGGCAGGAAGGAAATCAGATATGATCAGCAGGAGTGTGCATACATCATGTACACACCCACGCTGGGTTCATTCCAAGACACAGATTGTGGGGTTTCCAAAACTGTCAGGAGGCTTAGGGAGCGGATTTCCTATGGGAAATGAATGGGATTTGTATTCCTAAATCCCCAGGTGCCTTTGCAAACCAATCCCCTGAATATTATGTATTCTGAACAGCACACATTTCCAAACACCTGCAGTTGGAAAACCTGTATCAGCTATTGGCTGGGATACAATCCAAGGCTCTTAAGAGGTAGCACTTTGCACAACATCAATGTCAAATGCTATGAGTGACTATTGACCTGGCCCAAATTCATTTGCATTCTTTCAATAACCTTTTTTTTTTTATTTCCTTCTGTAGCATTTAAAAAAAATATTCAATATGCATTTCTCTGTGAGTGATATTTTAACATGTTGTTTATATAGTTGTGTGCATGGGATATCTGAATCATTTAATAACTTGGCAGTGCCAACTAGACTGAGAAAACATATTTCACAGGACTTTTTTCCAAGGCTTCCCTTTCCAAGGAATAAAAAAAAAAAAAAATTAGCCCAGTGTCTTATTTTTGGGAAGCTTGAACTCAGCTGAAAACGTTCAAGAGGTTGTGACAGCATATGAAGGATATTAGCAGAGAGGGAGGCATTTAGAGTAGGTCCAGTGCCTTTAAATGAGGTTTGCTGGTTTACACCAGCTGGGATCCTCATTTATATCCACACTGTCACAGCATGGCTACACAATAAAAATTACTGCATGAGCAAAGCCCGATCTTTGGCTTGTGTAAATCAGCATAGCTTCTGGCCACTGCAATGATATTTTATGACCTTTCAGCCACTCCGTGCAGCAAAGACTATGGAAAGCACTCTACAAACCCAGCACTAACCTTGTATAAGAAATTGTAAATGTCTAAGTGTCGCAGGAGAGTAACCCCCAGGATGTACGTCTCACGAGTCCTCTCTGAAAGAGAGAGATTGCAGAACTCCTCCACTACTGTATGCAGCTGTGGGTCAGCAGGACGGACGCTACAAGATTCCAGCTGGAGAATCTGAGAAATGAGCTGTGTTGGCAGAAAGGAAGAGAAGATTTGTCAGGAGGTAGGCTTCTCATGCCAGTACGCGGGGATTAATCTTGCCTTGCTGTTGTTCTTTCCACAGCATCATATTTCAACCCTGAGGACCAGAAAATGCCTACCCATTACTCCCGCTCCAAGGGGTAAACACTAAGGATTGTATTTTACTGCCCAGCTTGCACAGCAGCAAAAGCTTTCATGGCTTCAATTTCACATTGACTGATGCGTGTGAAGTTTGGAAAAGAGCGTGCTCCTTGGGGTTTAGTCCAGACAAGATGGCTGGGAAGGGGAAAAGCATCTGGAGCTCTGCTTGTGCAGGAGGCTGAGAAACACAAGCTCATCTCTCATTAGAGGAGGCTATTTTGGGACTCTCAGAGCTCTCAAGAATTGCTGTTAGAAGTGCACTTTTCCATCTGGACTGCAACGACTCCTCAGTGCTGAAGACCCTGCTCAGTCCTCATTAGTCTGTTGCAGTGAGCTGTGCTCTCGCTACGGGTCGGAGCGATCGCTCACCAGGCAGTGAGTGTGCGGCTGCTTACCAGCTACCGGTGACAGCCAAAGAGACCATATGGCTCTTGTTCTCCAATGGCTGAACTGACATCAATAACTGCTCTTACTGCATTTCTGATGGCTACTTTGATCTATAACACGCTATGCTGTCTCTCCCTGCGGGATCATCTACCTCTCTCTGTGCTGTCACGCGTGCAGTGATCTGCTTAGCGGCACTCACTAACAAATTCTGGTTTTAACGGTCTGAGAGGTAGAAAGCAACACAGATCTCCCACCAGGATGACAGCAAACTTACCTGACTGCTGTTTTCTGGGAGAAATGCTTCCAGAAGAGCATCAATACTGGCTGTGGACATTCCTGTTGTGTTTCTGAGATCATCTTTGAGCTGGTCCACATTTTTAAACACATCTCTTAACTTTTCTGTAAAGAGCAGTCAAAGAACAACTGATGTAACAGCTTTCTCCAGACATATAGCAGTCTCAAGCACACAGAGAGGACTTTAGGTTAAGCATGGAAGTGCAATACATCACTGCTGATTAAAAAAACCACCCAACAACTTGCAAAATGCAGTCATATTTCCTAGGTTTTACAGTCCAATTTCCAGGCTGAAGCTGACAGGTCTAGTGATAGCAAAAGTTGCTTTGGCTTTGGGACTTTCAGCAAATAGGACTATTTGGGCTGTACAGAAAACAAAGGGTGGTCTAGAACAGGTTCTAGAATTACCTGAGAATAAGGACCCCAAGGACATGATGCATGGTTATTTCATTAATATCACTCCTTCCTGGCAGCTAATCAAGACTTGGGATTTGCAGCAGAAAATATGGTACCAGTGATGGTGTTTGCCAACATTGGAAAGTAAATACAGAAAATTACCTTGCTTGCTAGGACCTGTTAAATTCTCAGTGATGTTTAACAGGGAATTCAAAGTAGTAATATACTGAGGAATCTCTTGAAAGAAAGCAATTTCTGGTACATTTTCTTGAAACCTAAATTGGAAAAAAACCACAAACAAACAAACAATAAAAAAAAAAAGGAATATGAAAAAAGGTCAAGAAACCATTTTTTCATTTCCTAAATAGAATACTAAAGCAGTCAAACTCAGAAGGAGAGACTCACCACTTCAGTTGTGTCTGAATCTTTGTGGCATTCCCAATCAGTATAGTTTGAAGCTCTTGGGAGATTCTTCTGCCATTCAGTACATTGGTCACGACTTGACTGCTCAGTTCAATAGCGCGGAGGAGCTGCTCATGAGACTGACTTTGTTCACACAGCTCCCCAAAGCTAACATTTGGGAGATGACAGATATGCTGTATTGACTTGAAGCTCTCATAGTCACAAAGAAGTGTTGTCAGACCCCGGAGGTAGGAGATCTTCAAAGGAAATTTTGAAAAGGGTGACAAATGCACAAACACCAGTTAGATGACAGAATTATAAAAGGCAAGTTTTACAGAGTCTAGTTGTCCACTTCCATTTTTCTTGAGGATTAAAATTTTGATAGATTTTTTTAGTTCAATCAGTAGGACACTTCATGACAACCATTCCTATATGAGTTTATAGCAGACTTGTCTACACCACATTGCACAGGACCTAATAAATCTTGCAGGCTTTAATGTATCATTTCCCCACATAAACAGCAATACTCTATTTGGACATATATGTTGACTAATTAATCTTCCCAGAGACCAGATAAATCTACCTTGTGCAACAGGTTGGCCTTTCAGATACCACCTGGTCATCTCTACTACAGTATATGAAATGGAGTTGGCTAGAAGGCAGGACTTCTGCATCTGCCAAGATGTGTAAAATTATAGTCCTTTGCCTACGCTGCTATTATGGGCTTCCCTCTTGTCTGACATCATTATTTACAGTCAGTCTCTTATGGCAAGAGCTGTCCTCATCTGTTTTGTGTCTGTAAGTACCTGTCACACTGAGGATCATTCACTGATTTGTTGAGAATGTTGCCACTGGCAACCTATACAGTGCTCATAAGTTTGGGATGGCTGGTGGAAAAGAGAGGCCATTCTATCCAACAGACTGGGAGGATAGGAACACCTCTATGTTCTCAGAAAAATGGGTGTACACTGGGTTGGGATTCATATAAGAACAACTGCCTCAGCCCAGTTTAATGTCACCCTTTAAATGTAGGCAGCAGGCAGAAAACAGAGTTTCAGTCCTAGTTTTTATCAGCTGTTCTTTTAAGCAACTTTTTTTCCCCCATGCTGTTTTTCAAACCCTCTATTGCACATTCATGTATCACTGCGGGATGTCCTTCAAGTCAGCATTTTAAGCAGACTCACTTTTAGCTTCAGGAGCTCTGGTATGGATGAATGTTTCTCGGAGGTATTATTTTGCATAAAAGAATTCTTTTTCAGATGAGCTCGCTTCAAAAGCAGTGTGATGTTTTCTGTGCAAGGAAGAAAACAAAAGTTACACGAGACAAAACTGCCAGACTTGCAGAGACTTCACAGATGAGAGTATCAGTGCTTTTATTGTGAGGCCTACTGAGCATTGCTATTTTCCACCAAACTCACATGCCTCAGGACCTCAGAAATCAGACCAAGACCTAGGTTGCAATTTGCATTATAATGGATCCAGTCCAAGTAGATACTCTAGTCCTAAAAAATCCACCCCACACTGCTAACAGGACTTCTGACAGTGCCCTTCAGAGCACACGGTAGCAGTATCTGTGTTCTGTGAATAGATAAACCTCTCAGGTTTTACAATAAGCTCATATGATGAGTATCTCTATGAAATACCATGTTAACTCTCAACAATAACTGCTGTCATCTTACAGGTACGTAAAGCTGTGAAGGGAATACAGGTTGCTATTTGTAAGATTTCTTTATCTGAGTGTCAGCAACCTGTCATCACATAGCAAAGAGTATACGTGCCTTTTGGATAGAGTTGGATTGAAAACATTTCCACAATGTGACATAACTCAAACAAAAAAGGAGTCTGGCTTCCTGAGGTGTCAGAGCTCCAGTTAATTGCAAGCAGATAAAAACATCTAGCACCATTCCTTCCTGCATTAGACAAAACATTTTGAGAAGACAGGCACAATGTATTCTAGCTGAGGTCCCACAACATTAATGAAATCATGATTACCTGTCAATTTGCTGTCTTCAACTTCAATGGCATTTATTAAACACATCAGGTAAGGGTTATAGCTGTTATTCACTGTCACCTGCAAGATGGTGTTTTCAAATTCTAAAAACAGAAACCTGAAAAGTAAGATAGGATTTTAAATCAGCTTCTCTTTCAGAAACAAGGTGTGTTAGTGAGCAACCTGTCAGCTGTGTAGATGCTGTTCCTTAGCAGTGTAAATAAGAATTCCAGAAGCAGCCATGTGTCTCCCATAACATCTCCCCCTCAATATTATTCCATCAATTCTTTTTGCTGTTATCTCCCAAAGCTGTCTTTCACTCCCAAACCACATGTATAAGATGACACACTTGAAAGGTTCACTGCAAGTGGAAAGGCATGCCTACAGGAGACTGAGCATCAAAATTTAGGAAGTCATACCACAAACAAGGGGCTTTTGAAGAGATTGCCACCAGAGGCAAGCTTCCTATAGGATTCTGCTTCCACCAGGAACATGACAACATGGAAGATTTTTTGAAAGTCTCACTTTTAGCTGTATGTTCAGTTCAAGGAGAAATTTCCTCTTTAATTTAACCCATTTTAGAGCTTGTGTCCTAAATTATAGTAATTTCTGGCTTAAATTGCTCCACTGGAAGAATATAGCATACTTCACATGCTGGAATGAGAATGGTGGTCACTACCCATAAATGGAATAACAATTTCCAAAAATCAAACTCACCGTGTGATCAAGCTGGTGGGTGACAGAGTTTGGTCACTCTGAGTCCAAGGTAAGGTCTTGTTGTACAGGGCTTCTGCCATGACAATGAAAGGATGAGCGACAATATCAATCATACTGTCAAAACTCGTTTGGTTGGAGAGAAAAGCTGAACTGGAACTTATATTGAATTCATTTAGCAGATCAGAGAAGTTCAGCCTCTTGAGAATGTAGCGACTGGCTTCTATGATTTCTAGAGCTGACACATCATTGGCAGAGTTGTTTGCCACTGCCTCCAACAACTCTGCAAAGGCAGCTGCTTCGGTTAGATTTCTTTTGGTGTTTAGGAAGCCGTCAACCACATCCCAGAAGCTTGAGTAGTAACTCCACTTGGTGAGGTTGAAAGCACCTAGGAGACTCTGCAGCACATTGTTCACGTGGAGCTCACCCTGTGCCACACTGAGGAGTGTGTGCAGGTTACTCCAGCCTGCTGAGCTGTCAGAGAAATTTAGGGAGTTCAGCACTGTTTCGTTCACCAGGAAAGGAACGAGCATGTTCAGAAGCTGAGATGGGACCACGTCACCCACGTCTTGGACTGGGACGGGGCAGGAGGCGTTACCCTGCAGCAGCCCCTCTGTGAGGGCACTCACAGCTCTCGCCTGCTCCTCTACCCAAGAGTTTTCCAGCTCAGAAACAAGGTTTAACTTGGAAAGGAAACTCAGAGTGAACTGCAGAGCCTGGACGATGCACGACAGCTCCTTGGAAAAGCGTTCACTGCTGTTCCTGTAGACAGCAGCAAACTCTGGAGACAGTTTCAGGTTTGCTATGGCAAGCTGGAACATCACTGTGAAGGTGGTGTTGTGCATTGTTCCACCCTCTGCACCCGTGGGATCAAAGAGGGGTCTGCAGGGGCTCCTGGCTACGGACTCACTTAGAGTGGTGTTTTCAAACAGCATCTCAAGCGCTATGTGGAGCACGTCCCCACTGGAGCAGTTCTGGGGTGTCCCATAATCACTGTTCTCAAGGAAAGGACTCAAGGCTAAATGCCAGAATTTCCAAATTTTTGCCTCCAGCGAAGTGTTGTGCTGCAAAGAAGACTCACTGAACACCTTCTGCAGCAGCAGATGTGAGAAATGATAGACAATGTCCATTTTCTCTTCAAATGTTTTGTTTATGTTGATGTCATGAAGGACTTTCATTCCTGCTCTCCATACTTCAATCAGTCTCTGGGTATAGTTACTGTAAGAATCAAATAATAAGTTGACAGTTTCAAGCTCACTGATGTTATAACTTCTCTGCAAATGTTTTAGAATTAAGATACTTCTCTGCATAGCCTGTGAGTGCATGGAGATGTTGTTTCCACTGGATTTTTCTTCAGCATAGAGCTCAAACATCAAGGAAGCAACGTTCATCAGCTGCTCCAGCTCATTGCTGAATGGAAGACTGGAGTAGTTTTTTGTGGTGCTGAACTGATTTTGCAGCATGTCTAGAAGTGACTGGGAAGTCAGACTGTCTGTGTTATTCCAGTTCATGGACTGGAGTACTTCGGCAATATGCCAGAAAACATTTCCTTGCCTTCCATCTGGGGAATCCTGGAGTTTCTGCATTAGCTTAGACAAAGAGGAGATCAGCAGATAATGATCACTGGTATTCAGCTCTGCCACGACAGCAAGAAGCTGCTCAAGGGACAAAAGCTGTTCTGCAAAATTTTCAGAAGTTACAGGGGTCAACAAGAAGTCAGAAAATAATGATGACACATTTTCATTTGTGCTGAGATAATTTTCTATGTTTTCAAGTGAGATTACATGAAATGCAATCATTTTGATAACCTCCCATGCTTTCTCTGTATTAAGATGAGTCCCATTTAAAATGGTCTGATTCCAAATCACTGCAGCCATAGTCAGAACATCTTGGCTTTCTTCTCTGTAGGGATTAGCATAGAACAATCCTTCACCACCTTCGCCACCAACTTCATACAGCGGGAGTATTTCTTGAAATATTCTTTCCAAGTCCAGTGTGCTGCTTGTAGCAGAAGTTGAATTGAAAAAGAGTTTTAATGAACTATACAAATAATTCAGATCTGAGGATTTAATTCCTACACTAGAATTATGAAAGATCTGTTGTACTAATGATTTTCCAGGAGCTACCCCAAAGTCCACAAGAATTAGAGCTTTCTTCATCGTTTCCAGGAGTCTCACATATTCACCCACTTCCGTTAGGTTCCATTTGGTGGTCAACATGTTGCCAACAGCATGCCACAGCCGCACAAAATGTCCCCACTTGGACTGGTTGGAAGCATTTCTGCTCACCTGCAGCAGCAGTTCAGACACACTGCTGTTCCCCACGGGAATAGTCAGCAACAGACGGGAAAAGACAGGCAGCCTATGCCAGCCTGCTGAGCTGTCAGAGAAATTTAGGGAGTTCAGCACTGTTTCGTTCACCAGGAAAGGAACGAGCATGTTCAGAAGCTGAGATGGGACCACGTCACCCACGTCTTGGACTGGGACGGGGCAGGAGGCGTTACCCTGCAGCAGCCCCTCTGTGAGGGCACTCACAGCTCTCGCCTGCTCCTCTACCCAAGAGTTTTCCAGCTCAGAAACAAGGTTTAACTTGGAAAGGAAACTCAGAGTGAACTGCAGAGCCTGGACGATGCACGACAGCTCCTTGGAAAAGCGTTCACTGCTGTTCCTGTAGACAGCAGCAAACTCTGGAGACAGTTTCAGGTTTGCTATGGCAAGCTGGAACATCACTGTGAAGGTGGTGTTGTGCATTGTTCCACCCTCTGCACCCGTGGGATCAAAGAGGGGTCTGCAGGGGCTCCTGGCTACGGACTCACTTAGAGTGGTGTTTTCAAACAGCATCTCAAGCGCTATGTGGAGCACGTCCCCACTGGAGCAGTTCTGGGGTGTCCCATAATCACTGTTCTCAAGGAAAGGACTCAAGGCTAAATGCCAGAATTTCCAAATTTTTGCCTCCAGTGAAGTGTTGTGCTGTAAGGAAGACTCACTGGCCTCCTGCAGTAAAAGGTGTGTCAAGTTATAGACAGGGTTAATTATTTCTTCAGTGGAAGCTTCCCTGACACTTACATAATGAAGGATTTTCATTCCTGTCTTCAAAAGTTTAGACAAGCTCTCAAAGGTTTTATTGTGAAAATTAAAGGAAAGGTCTAGAGATTTTAATTCACTGACATTATAATTTAGCTGTAAGTCTTTTAATATGTACAAGGTCTTTTGTATGGCTTGAGTGACTAGTGAGATATTGGCTACTTCAGAGTTTTCCCCAAACTCTTTAAACACGGCTGTTATAAATTCTGACAGTTGATCCAATCGTTCACTGAAGACACTACTTGAATTATGATTCAGCTTTTGTAAATGGCTGTTTAATACTTCTAAAAACTGCCCATAGGCTATGATGCCTGTGTTATTCCACTTCATGGATCTGAGTTCTTCCCCGATGCTCCAGTAGGTGTTCAGCTCATCCCACCAGGCTTCACCCATGGAACTCTCTACGTTCTGCATCAGTTCAAACACTGGCATCAGTAGGTACTGATAACCTATGTTGGTGCCTGTCATTATAAAAAACATCTTCTGGAGAGCTAGGAGCTGGTCTGGAAAGTTTTGGTAGGACACAGGCTTAAGCAGATAATCTGAAAACAAAGATTGTATTTCTTGCATTCCATTTAAATGGTCTCTGAAGAATTCCAGAAATGATGGTGTGCTAGTGGAGAGTAACATTTTGAGAGCATCCTTAGCTTGCACTGTATTAAAACTGGAATTATTTAACAGAACTGGATTCCAAATCATTGTAGCTAATTTTAAAGCACTCTGAATTTCTTTCCACTGGGTCATTATATTGGAAATGGAAGTCCCATTAAAGTCACTCTGTAATTGCAGTGATGTGAAGTTATAGATTTCATTAATTATTTCCTTATTATATGGTTCCTTTAATTTATAATCATGATGTGGATTCATTCCCAGTTCAAGAATTGCATACAATTTCTGTAATGTTTCATTCTTCAAATTTCTGAATAGATTTAAGCTTTTTAATTCACTTCTATTCATTTTTTTCTCAAAGCCTTTTAAATGATGTAGAGACTTTTGTAAGGCTTCTAAATCATCTGAATTAATGGACCTCTTGGAGTCTTTTCCACCAATCTCTGGTGACTTTATTTTTCTGGAGGGGAGAAGGAAAGGAAAAAAAAAAGCATTTTAGTGAATATGAAATCAATGCAAGAGGAAATGTGAAGTGATTTAGAGCAAAGATCATAGATTTGAATTATACTGTCAGTAATATCCCTTCAGCTGGTGTCTTACCTCAGAACTTGCTCCAGTTCAAACACTGAAGTCCCATTGTCTTTCTGGTTAAAACGATTACAAATATATCTGGTCACCAAACTGGTTTTACCTACAACAAACATGTCAAGAGTGCATTGGTAAAGATCACGTCTATTTGGAAAGTGAGAGGAGCTCTATGGCAGATCTGTTAAGGACAACACCCATGTGCAAAGTCGGGCTCCTACAACAAGACACAGGATGCTGGTTAGAAATTTGACTGCTCTTTTGGGGTCTAACTCTTCTTGGGCTTCCAAAGGAAATCAGGATGCTACCTCTCATCGTGGAAGTGATTTTCCATCTTAGGAACAGCTCAATGCCCTTGTGATCTGAGTACTAATGGAGCTCTCCTCCTGCTTTAGCAGCACTCTGCCATCAGTGATTCAGCACAAGCTAGCCTAATATTTGTTCTTGTTTCTTTCCCTTCATTCGGGAATGCTTTTTTTCCTACCCACACACAGGCTTTGACTGCAGCATCATTTATATCTCCCATAGCCATTTACACTCATCTTGATATCCCCCCGTGTCCAGTCCTCTCACTCAACACATTCCCATGTCTTCCCTTCTTGCACTGCATTAATCTGCTGCCTTCTTATTCACCCCCGCTTCCACAATCTACATCAAACAAGAAGTAGAGGATGGATGGCATTAACCCTTCTGTCCCTTGTAGGTGCTGTACCTACACCTTGCCCATTCACATGGCCTCAGACAGAGGTGGATGTCAAAGCCTCCTCCTCTGCTGGAAGCTGACAGGGGTTGAGAGGCATGGCTAATCTTGACATATACAGCTTGTTGGGCTGCTCAGCCCCAGCCCCTACCTCAATATACTGAGTTGAGTTTGACAGGGCCCACAACTGGAGGCAGATTGACAACAAAAACCAAACCAAACCAAACAAAAAACCCAAAACCACACCTAGGTAAAAAATTACCACTCCCCATTCCCACTGAGACTGCAAACTCATGTTAATTCATTGTCTCCTTACAAAACCCAGCTTTTTTACTTCTCCATTTGAAACGAGGTATTTTATTCACACTTGTAAAAAGCAGAGAGAAGAATTGATTATGCTGAGCCCTGAACAGTATGCAATCTGTACGGTTACTTGTTAGCCTGTGACTTGCCTCTCCTCAGCACCACAGCTTTTCATCAGAGAGATGACTATATGGAGGAGTCTTACCTTGCTCCAAACAGTTTAGGGAATAAAGAGTATCTGTAATCCCATTCTGAACAGTTTGGAATCCATCATCAGTCACAAGTGACGTAGACACATTCTGAGCTGCCAGCACAACACTAAAGCAAAAAAAAAAAAACCACCAAACAACAAGGAAATAAATTGTGGTAACAGGTTTATGAGAAGAAATAAAACAAGTGTGCAAACAGGAAACAGCTGGAGTACAGCCTATCATTCTTAAAATGTCTGACAGACAAGACATTGCCCCTACTTTTAATTATTTGTTTGATCATGCACCAAATACAAATACGAAGGGCTTGGATGGGAAAGCCACAGCGGTTTATTAGCACAGACAGATGTGTTGCACTCATTACTTATTCAAAGTGTACTTATTCAGAGGGCTATGTAAAATCTATAGACCACTTAAATCCTCACAATAGGTCTCAGAAACACTCAGGTGATGTGCCAGCCTAGTAATTCACTGCTGTGGCTGAATCTCCTCCTCAAAGAAACCAAGAAGCAAGCAGACAAGGCTCCAGGGAGAGCAGGGATCCCTAGGGAACAACATCTGTGGAGGGAAGAAGTAGTCACAAATAACTGTTACCATTTCCAATTCTCTTTCTTTCCTCTTTTATGCTGAAATAATCAGGCTGACAGGGAAGCAAGAAATGTTTTTCAGTCTTCAGAAAGGACAAGCTACTCATCAGGCATATTGTATCACAGAGGAAGTAATTTAAAAGACTGTCTGTTCAATGTGTGCAGGTGACTGAAAACTTCATGGTGATTATTAGTCCCTTTTGCTTCTCCTGTATAAAGAGTAGCTCTTCACTGTAGGCACAGGGTCACCGTGAAATGCACAATCTTTCTCCTGCCTGAAGTTCTGCAGGTGATACACAAAGAACCTCACTGAGCTGATTTCAGTGGCATGAATAAATACATACTGATTTGTGGGAACTGACTGCTAGCAAGAACAGAGCACCAGGGATCTCTCAGCTCCTCATTTAATATAATAGCTCCGTGCAGGTTTTGTAGACTTGGTTTTCACCATTTCCATTCTGCAGAGGTGCTCGTTAGTAAGAGTCTTAGAGGGGGGTGAGGAGGAAGAAACCATGCTTATAAATGACATATTTAGTTGAGCAACAGCAGAGCCAAGGTGGAAGGAGGCACAGGCTTGGCAAAAGTGGACACACATCACACACATCCAAAGGTAGCAAACCTGAAAACAAGTGGTGCTGTTGCCCTTTTGTTTCAGTCTTTCAGGGCTTTTGCAGACACTGGCTTTAGAGAAAAAATTCAGCTTATGTGCTTGCTTGAAAAACTATCTTAAAGCAACAAGCAGGAGCATTTGTGAACTGAGGCTGGAAACCAGGTTTGTGTGGGTCCTTTGGTGTGGATCCATTTGCTCCTAAACTTTCTATAGAATTCATGACTTTGACATGACAGTTTCACAGCGGTGGTTTTCATCACGTGGTTGATACAGCTGCCACAATGAGCAAAAGTCCTTTTCTTCTCTATCTTCATATTTATACTATGAAAAGATTCCCCATATAGTATTTCTTTAGGAGGTCAGTACTGCCTGAGGAAAAGACATGGCTGGGCTCGCCAAGATGTGCTTTTGTAAGCATCATTAAAAACACTCTTTGTGCAATCTCTTTGCAATAACTCTTTACTCATGCACTTATGCTGCCAGATGCTAGGCATAAAAGCACTGCACAGTTCTGATGATGAAATTCTATGTGCCCCTTTGTCATGCCTAGGATAACTTTGCCCAGCTCTGCAGCTGTAGAGTAACACAGAGAAGCATAGTCAATAGTAATTCTTCCTGAGCACTCAAACAGTGCTGGTTCTCATGCTTGATTCTGCAAGTAAATACAAACAAATGCAATAATCCTGTGCCTGGAACAGCAGCATGGACAAAACATCTCTGAATGAAATTAGAATTCTTGCCACACTGCTACTGACTCCTTTAAGGATAAGGACATTACAACTTACAAATAGTTCTCACAATGCAGTATGGCAAATTACCTAGGTATTAAATGTACACGGTTTTAAGTGCTTTGGCAACATGCCAGCAAAGAGAATGTGAGTCCCTCTAGGCCTGGGTGCAATCAAAGTGGCAAAGTTTCTACAACCTCCTTTGGCATCTTTACTCAACTGCTCACATACAAAAAAAAAACCCCAAACAACCCATCAAACACACAACCCCAAAAAACAAAACAAAACAGAAACCAAAACCAACCCCAAAAAACAAAACAAAACAAAAACCAAAACCAACCCCAAAAACCAAACCCCAAAACATTCTAAAGACACTCAGCTTCTTGCTGTCCTCCATCTGCTGTAACAAGCAGACCATTCAGGCTAATTTACAGCAGTGTCAGTCACATATCCGGTAGATAGCTTGGAACAGAGTCCCCTAATCTCTTGAGTAACTCAAGTCTGCTTGAGATCAGGGAGAGTTTAGTTCAACTATGGACCAGGAAAGGGGTTTCAAGGCTAAGCCCGTTTAAGAAGAGCTTTTAGTGTCCTAGCTGCATACAGCATCAAATATTTCATCACAGTTCACTAGTGCAGTTAAGCCAGCTCTGTTTATGCAGCTATTAAGGAAGAATACGACTGGTACATTCTTCTTCAAGTCAGACATATTCAAAGTCTCATATGCCAAAAACTAGGTTCTCTCTCTTCTCTGCTTTCTTAGGACCAAGGTTGAGAGATAAACCAGCAGTAAATCAGGTGACCATTAAAAACAAAACGAAACCAAACCAAACCAAAATTTATGGCTTCTCTACAAATGCTTGAGGTGTTCCAAAGCAACTTGAATTTGTTTCTATGCTTTTCTGGAAAGAAGCAGACAGCTGCTTTCCTTAGCAGAACAACTATTGAGTCAGGAGGGCTTTTCTTCAACCAAAGGCAGTGGCTGTTGCCACCTTTACTATCTGCACAGAGGCACGACGGCGCCTCTAAGGAGGCTGGAAGTAAAATAAGAGTTTATATCAAGCTCACATTTAAAAAGTGACACAAAAGTCATTGAAAATCAAAACACCACTCACTGTCTATAGAGACCTTTAGAGATGCATTAGTATGGAGCCATATCATCCCCCAAATAAATCATGCTTTTATGCTCACACCCTTTCTTCAACATGAGAGCTGATGTCCCTAGAGTTCAACACACAAACCCATCAACTTTCAGTGCCTCTCCCGGCATTTTCTGCATTTTTACCTGCTTGGATTCTGAAGAAAATCAATTATGTCTTGCAGTTGCATGCTGCCCTGAAACACGTCTGGGGCCAGCAAAAGGAGATGCCACAGGGAGGTGTCATTCTGCACTTGGGAGATGAGCATCAGAAATGAGACCATTTCTTTGACGAATGCTGCCTGGTACTGTGGGTTGGTTTGTACCTTAAATACAATGCAAGAAATTATTTAAGAACAAGAACCCCCACTGGTGGTAGGTCTTTTTATGTTTTTCAGCTTGTGCTGTGCTTGTACACAACTCTACAAACAATACATTCAACGGACTCCACTGACAGGCAATAACTGAGAGAATGACTGTGCTTTACCTTCACACATTGGATTGTACAATAAATTTTCTGTTTAGACAAGCCCTATGATTCACAATGTTCCAAACAACCCAAAGACTAGGATTACAAGAAAAATTAATATCAGTCCTCACCCTGGCAAAAAAAGAAGGCATTACCTCTAAAGGGTTCATTTGCTTTAATTACATAGCTTTCCCAAAGACAAGTACTGCTTCGATCATGAATTGTTGGATCAGATGCAGGAGTTATTGAATGAAGGTATACACCTGAGGTAATACACGATTAAATTTATTGCCTCCCCTAGCTTTAAATATTCTTAGTTACACCACATCCTCACACTGTTCTATTTACCTGTCGCTGCAGCAGGGCAAACAAAGAAACAAGACCTAGGCATGGCGAGAACCCTTAGTGGCCACCAGCTGATGGCTGGATGTCCTTGCCCTTCTGAGCTATGCACTCAGCTCTAAGGTCTTGGGGCTAATCCCAGTCATAAGAATTAGCTCAGCCTCTTTATGCACTGTATGTACTTTGATACAGAGATGGGCAGCTCCCAGCCAGGCGGGGTCATGTTCTACTTCCCAAACTCTGCAATAACGTGCATGAACTAACACAGCTACTAGCTGCAGGTATTTGGAAAGGTCCCAGATGCTTACCTGAGAGACCTGACTTCTGAACTCTTGGGTAAGTGACTCTAAAAGTGATGAGTCAGTAAAGCAGAACGTCTGCTGGATATTGGCTGCCATCTTCTCTTCAGTGAGATCGGGATGAGCTATATATCGTGACAAGACCTCACACAGGATGACTTTGAGATTCGCTGCAGTTGAATATTGGGTCTGATTCTAAAAGTAAGACATGATGTTAAAAGGTAGCTTGAAAGCAATGCTCTACTTGGGAGGGTTTACAAATGCAGTAGTAAGACTTTTTTTTAAGGGGTAGTAGTGACATCTGAAAAGCATTGTTATTACAAGCACGTGCAGAATTCTAAGAGGTCGACAGGGTCACTCAAATCCTTCTAACTCCTCATCCTGATAAGGAGAAATATGTGCACAAATGTCTGTAGGCCTTAATAAGAATCCATAAGAACACTGGTGTCCATCACATTGTACCAAGATTCTGTTAGAAAGGTGGTGTTCCTACATGTAGTCAACACCTACATAATAAACACACAATGCCTCTGATGACACTGGGGGAGTATTGCAGGCAAATAAACTCAATGGCAAAGCCTATGACATCTTTAATTTCACATGAAAGAAAAGACACTCTAAACACCTTAACTCACACAAGTGTTGAGCAAAATATCTCAGGGCATCGTGTGTAACAATATTTGGTAATCATAGGATTATGTCCCAGGGTGTTTGGTTTATCTGGTTTCTGCTTACAGGATAATAAACTTAACACAAAGCTTAAAAGTCCACACACAATAACTGCCTTCCTCTTCCCAAAATAAAGCACATTCACATAACAGGGGAGATCTGAAAGCAATAAAAGCTGTATGTTGGTACTTTGAGCTTCGAATTCTTTAAATGTGTCAATACATAAGTGTTCACACTCAGCTATGATGCAAATACTGACTTACCTTCCCAAAACTGAGGATTTTGTTGAACATGTTGAGGCTGGAAGTCAAGTTGGATGGTGATGAAATATTCTGAAGGGCTTTTTCCCCATGAGATACCAAATCCCAAAATGCTGCAAGACAGTTTGAAAAACTGTATTTTACTTAATATCTTTTCACAGAATCACAGAATCATTTAGGATGGAAAAGACCCTAGGGATCATCGTGTCCAACCATTCACCCTACTCTACAAGTTCTCCCCTAGACCATATCCCCCAGCACTACATCTAAGTGATGCTTAAACACATCCAGGGATGGCGATTCAACCGCCTCCCTGGGCAGCCTATTCCAATATCCCACCACTCTTTCCGTGAAGAATTTTTTCCTAGTGTCCAGTCTAAACCTA
>JANIJG010012984.1:16993-28245 GCA_024611175.1 Megaceryle torquata | reverse complement strand
TAGGATATTAAAAAATATATATATATTTATGTGTATATAAATATGTATTTATACATATATGGGAATATTCAAAATTACTACTAGAAATCACATAATTATTTATCAAAGCCAGTAATATATAATTTTAATTGAATATCAGTTTTCAACCTCTTTTTGATAATGGAGAATTTAATTTAATAGAAGGCATCTCTGTACATTTAAATAAAGCCTAGTCCTTTTATTTTGGATGTGTATTGGATAGGACATGGACTAAGCATCTATTTTAAGGGTAAATTGCATAGTCCTCCAGAACAGGAACTGCAGCATCAAATTTGAATTTTTCAACTGTTTCTTACTAAATGGTATAATAAAAATATTTTCATATTTAATTTCTTTTAATCCTAAACAGCATGTTGGTGAAAACTGCAAGACTGCACCAGCAATGTATCACTATATGGCAACCTTTGCTTTTACTGTTTCCTGGATGTCATTTATAGTTACTGGTGCTATAATTGTGTCAGGACAAGATACTATGCTAACTGAACTTCTGGACTTGACAGGTTTTTTGCTCTTAGTTTTCTTCACTAAGCATACTGTTCCTCAAAAAGCTGTGAGAGTTTTTGTAGAGTATGAAATTCAGTATTGCCAAAGGAGAGTAATCAAAGGTTGCATATAAGATCCCAGAAAATTGTGTGAGTTTAAATAAATAAAGAAACCATTTGCTAGTAAAGATTATTTTCTAGGAAGAGAGAAATAGGTTGTCAGATAGTTTATCTTTGACTAGTTTATCTCTTTGTATTTAAGAAAAACTGAGGTCACATAAAGCTTGTAAAAGAGAAATTCTTCTTGGAAAAGTCACATAACAAAACTACTACTTTAATTAGAGAGGACATAACCAAAAACAAACAAATAAAACAACACAAATAAAACCAAACAGAAAAACAAAACAAACCAAACAACAACAACAACAACAAAACCCAAACAAAGAAACAAAAAAGGCAAAACAAAACAAAACAAAAAAAAACATACCCTGAGGCAGGAGGACTAATCAGTGAAAAGTTTATTTTATTTAATATTTAAAATATACTTGAAGAATAATGTTTAGACTTAGGCACTAAAGAGAATTTAAATTAGTACTTAGGCATAAGTGTTTAATAATTTAAGTGTAATATTCAGGATTCAATCAGTGTTTACAGGTTTAATGTAAAACAAAAATATTGAGAATATTGTTCATCTTTTTCTGCTGCACTCATTTTTAAAAATTATTGACAACAATGTAAAAATAACAATTGTCCTTTTGTACAGACTTAAAAATGTTGTTTATCATTGTAGTAGTTAATAATGATTCTGAGACTCAACTTCCATTAATTTGTATTTGGGACATCATAAAATCACTGGGCTATTTCCAGATTGTCATGAAATAAGCATAGTCTTCAAAATTGTATGGATCAGATGAAAGAAAATTACTTTTAAATAAAATTATATTCCAAGACATTTGGGATATGAAAGTAGACTTCACAATTGACCAAGATGCACTAATATGTTCTTTTTTTGTCATGTGTCATGCTGACAACTATTTTAACAGTGTGTGTATAAATCAGATCAGTGATCTGAAAAAATCTGTAAATTTACCTGGCATTGGCTACCATTTTACTTCTAAATATGAATTTAGGATAAGTATTTCCATGTTACCATGCTGAATTAAAAAATCACCAGTATAAAATTTCTAGTTCATGTCTACTGGAATCACAGATATTTTGATGATAAAAATTACCTACATATCAATAAGAAAAAGGTTTTGGAACTTGTAATGTTGTGCCCAGAATCCTGAATTCACTATCACAGACATGCCTGGTAACTGCTAGTGATTTCACAGTTAGTTCAAGTCATCTACAGAACCTTTTTTCTTAATTGTTTGCATTTCATAATTAGTTCAGTTTATAAATAACACAAACTAGGTTCTCATGTCTTCTATTATTGAAAAACATTTTACAACTATGTTAGAGCAGAAAAAGACATGCCTTTTTCCAGCGCTAAAATGTTTTTAAATAAATCTTTGAAAAAAACACAATAATCTTGCAAACTGTTATGATTGTTGCCCTTAAAAAGTGAACTGCTATAGATATTAGAAATGTGAGCCTTTTAAGCATTTCACAGGCTCAAAATTTGTAGAAATCTTTTTTTTTTGAGATTTGTATTTAATCTTATTAAATTAAAAATATTTTATTCAAATTTCTGTTTATTACTTTATGTTTTCACATATAATCAAAAATATGGTATTAACTGGAAATTTGTATCAAAATTATCAATTAATATTTTATGCATTTAAGTAAGAAGGTATCTTTAAATATAGTCAGAAGATTTGTTAACTAAGTTTTGTCTGAAAAGACTACATAAAGGACTTTTGATAAAGCTAGAATTTTGCCTGGCAATTTGGGTTTTTTTAAAGCTACACAACTGTCTGAGTTCAAGTGAAATGTGTCGAAACCTAAACCTGTTATTTTAGAATTAAAGAGGATTGCTGTAGCTCTTTGGCAATGCAGTCTTTTCCTCTGTCTCTGAGCACAATGAAGTATCACTATCTGAAAAAAAACCAAACCCTTAAGTTCAATTATTCAGCCTCTCTGAATTCTCAAGCTTTTATCTCCTTTCTCATTCCTTGAGGCTGCTCATAATTTCCATTATTTCCTTAACTGTAAAACAGCTTCAGCCTTCATGAATCCAGTTTTCACTGCATCTCTCTCACACAGATGTGAGGTAGTTCAGCAAAGCTTGCAAGCATTTATTCTATTATTAACTGTGATATCCAGAAAAAGACCCTCAGCAAGAATCAGGCCTCAACAATCCTAGACACAGTGAAAAAACAGAATGAAAAAGAGTCCTTACCGTACAGATATTTAGACTGTGTGCTGCCACTATTTCCTTCCAAAGTATGAGAAATAAAATTGCTTTCCACCTATCATAAAAAAGATACAACAAAGCTATTTTCTTTCATGGAAGCTATTGATTTATTCTATCTGGATAATTGGTCTCAAGAGTCTTGATCAGAAACTGAAGCTATTCCTGTGTTTCATTAAATGTACTAACTTAGCAATGCTGCAGCACAATTGTAAAACTTTACCTGCCTTGTTGTATAAACTGGTTGCCCACTCTTCACCTCAATGACTGATGACAATTCAAAAGCAAACAAAACAAACAAAAAATCAAACCAAACCAACAAACAAAAACCCAGCAAACAACCCTATTGCTACTTCATTTGTCTTAAAAAAAAACCCAAACAAAACCAAAACAGATCCTCTGGGCAAACGGGCAATTAAAAATCAATTAGCTCATGATGAATACACTATTATACCCCACTAAATGCATTAAGAAACTTAGTGCAGAATAACAACACTTTGTGCAGTATATTGTTAACAGTTCTCATGCTATAAGACTCTTTCTTTTAACTCTGAAGCAAGATACTGTGATCCAACCCAAACTCTTTTTGGCATGGTGGTAGCCTTAGCATTTAATATGTTGATCCTTTTTTCCTCACATTCTAATCCTTAGCATTTTCTCCATTAGAAGACATAACTTGCTAAATTAAACGGAGAACTCTTGCCATTAAAAATTATTACAGCAATAGCTTAAGTTTTATATTGGCACCGGTTCAAAATCTTAAATCATTATTACATGGCTCAAAGAGGTTTTCAAAATGCTTTATAGATAGCAATTACCAGGAAGAGACAAATTCCTGAAGATAAAATAATAAACCCATGATAAAATAGGGTAATGATATTTACGGATGAATCAAAGTTCTTTACTTACACAGTACATTTAAAAATTTACTTTGCAAAAGAAATCATCAAAATAACAAAAAAAACCAAACCAAACCAAAACAAAGTTGACTATTTTAAGCATTGTTTAAATACCGATAAATTTATGCTGATTTTATAAAATAGGCAATAGTACAAGAAATTAAGAAAAATATAACACATACTTCTTCAGGAAACGTCAACAATTTTATAGTTTGTCTTTTCTCTTATTCACTTTGCATATTGTAAACTAACTGCTTGAATAATAACTCTAGACCCAGTAGTATTTCTAAACAAAGCATTTTAGAAATTATTATCTAAATTCTAAAACATATGTGGTGTCCTAAAACACTGTATTACTGAAATTCTTTATGTGTCTCAAAATATACAATGACAACTCAGGGTTCTGCTTTCATCACTGGGAAGCAATGAGGATTATTTTGAGTTTACTGGCCAGAGCTAGTCAAAACATTTTTGACAGGTCTGTTCTCATTAGAATGTGCTGCTCTGTACAAGATGTATTTATTTTGATGGGGTTCTTAATGGGTATTTTTTTTGATGTTCATATTTCTCTAGGCTCTGCTGCACTGTCTGTGATGAGAAAAAATGCAGGAAGGGAGAGGAAATAAAATTTGGGACATATACTTTGATACATGATTGCTTTCAGAACTATATTAAGACTGCTTTGTTTAGCCTCCAGTATTGGATTCTCCCACTCTCCAACACAGAGCTTTGACAGTGGAAGTTTGTAGAGAAACATGTTATTGTAGAGCAAGTTCTGACATGTTACACTGGTAATTTTGAAAATGGGGATAGAATATTAGAAATTACTGAAGCATGTTAGTCATCCCCATTATTCATAACAGTTGAGATGGTCAAGTGGCTTTATCTGCACAAGACTGGTTTGTTTGTTTGTTTCACCTCCTTTTAATTTCCCAGGATGTTATACATTTCCCTCTGACTCTACAATGACACTAAGGAAAATCAGATCTGCATCTTCTTAGGTCTTCTGCTATATTTAGAAAGCCAGGGAAGAAAGAATAATAATAGTAATAAATAATAAAACAAATTTATTTTAATAGACATGTCATGGATCATGGATCTATTGCTGTGAGGGCTTAGTTCCAGCTGCTTTAAAGAGAGCTTTAGCAGTATAGAATGAAACAAAATCAAGATTGAGCTGATGAGGAAAGGCAGCAATGTAGAGAAAAGATGTGATAGAGCAAGAATCAAGACTTACTACAGAGCAAATATGACCAAGTTATATTTCATCTGGAGTCCTTATGTAAAAAGAAAAAAAAAAACACAAAACCAGGAGAAAAGGAAGAATGGTTCAAGTCTTATGAATCAAGGCAACAGGATGAGAAGGGTTTCTTTGGGTTTTGGTTGGACATTTTTTTTATTATTTATTTATTTGTAATCTGGAGGACTGGAGGAAAAAAGAAACCTGATTCAACATCTACAGACAAGGATAGAAAATTATGCTACAAGGACAATTTGTAACACCAGCATGAAAAATGGGACAAGACCAAATCTTATTAGCTCTTGTCAAAATAAGACAGTGTGATGGATGATAAATGAAATATGAATAAAAAAAGAATCCTGATAATACTTTATCTTCTTCTGAAGAGAGCAAACACCAGTACCTTTTGAGTCTTATCAAAGTAGGAATACAAGAAAAAAAAAAAAAAAAAAAAAATCTACCATTTTGTTTAAAAAGATTAATCATACCTATATTGAGACAGGTAATAGTTAAGAAAACACTTATGTCCATGTTTATATGTACATAAACACATATACATATGAAATTCTGCAGTCTATGCTCAAGCAACGAAAAATACTTTTAATCAGTCCCTTTGGTGTTGTCTGAAATATAGTAAGTACTCAGCAAAACAAATCTCAATTGGCAACCTGGAGATCTTCATGTTGGTTTGAAAGCTTGGAACTTTCATCACAAGTATGTATCTTTCTGCATAGAATGGAGATGATGCAACTAGACCTTTAAGTACACCATCACTCATCCCATTTGGAATGCAACTGAAACTGTACGTCTGTGCCTGAACAAAATTTTAGTAATAAGCAGTGCAATCTCTTCCTGGGGTGATGATGAAATTTGAAGAAAGCTCAAAGTAGTTTATATTATCCTGAGTCATGAGTACTCCACAGTAATCTTTGGAGGCAAGTCCCTACTTTCAGCATATGCAGCACAGATGTGTCAGTCCTTCCTACCTGTTAAATATCTGCCACTAAGCTATCTTTCTGCAAGTTTTCCATATGAAATTAATGGTATTCTGAAGTGTGACAAAATACTCCAGGCATGATGAAAACATTTCATTCTGAGATGTGGTGTAACCCATGGGTCAGTACTGGATCCAATACTGTTTACCATAAGTGATCTGGATGATGGGACAAAGTTCACCTTCAACAAGCCTGCATATATAAAACTGATATAACCAGTGGTTGGTTGGCCATTCAGAGGGAATTTGACAGGATGAATACCTGAGCATACAGAAATTTCATTAAGTTAAATGAACAGAAATTCAAAATCCTGCCTCTAGGGAGAAATAACCCCAGGCACCAGTACAGACTTGGGGCTGACTGACTATAAAGCCTTTATGCTCAGAAGGGCCCTGGGGTCCTGGTGGACAGCAAGTTGAATATGAGCCAGCAATCCACCCTTGGGGCAAAGAAGTTCAACAAAACTGCTTAGACTAAACCTCCTTTCTAATTGTTTTTTTCTTGACAGAGTTCCCTAGACTGAGCTATTGGCTGAGCAGTGAGAACAAAGGGAGATCCAGAAGCTGAGTTAACTCTATGGCCCTCTTATTATTTAACAATGCAGACCTGAAGACTCTTGAAAACAGGAGAAATATATAAAGCTGGCCAGAGTAACGGTATTATAACACAGAACTGAGGATTAGTGTATCAAGACCACAGTGTGGCTTGAAAACTTTAAGGAGAGTTTTGAAGGTGCAAAGTAGATTGCTGTAGCATGAGAGAACCATGTGGGGAAGGGATGTCATCTGTTACTACTTCAGAACTGAAGTGTGATATTGACTGATTCAAAACACTTGATCCTTAGGTTTACCATCACTTCCTTCACTCTTCTGGAAAGACATGCTTCCAGGCCATGAGTTGCTCAATCTATGCTATGGAATGTGTGAGACACTTTTGTAGGTAGACTTTCTGTTATGCAATTAGTCTCAGAAATTCCTTTTAATTTAAGTGGAAACAGGAAACTTACAGTAAGACATTTACATGAAAGGTTTAGTTTTCTTCTGAGAAAGGAAATGGCAAATAAGTGCATCTTGAGCATTTATTATGTATTAGACCATTATAAGCAAAATAGATCCCAAAAAAAGGAGACAAAACTGTCCTTTTGCATGTGAGTGTCTTAGCCAAAACTTCGTGAGTCATTTACAAAGATACACTAAACTTTCTTTTTAGTTTAAAAGTTTTAAATTATTTAAAAACTACTTCACTGAAGTAGAAAGTTTCATCTTTCCTGATTTATTTCTGGTCTCAGTTACTCCTGCATTCTCGATTGCTCAGGAGCTGGATTTGATTGGTACATACATTTACATGGAATGATTCTTTTTAAGTGAAATTTTATTTTCCTGAGATGTGGAGGATGCATCCTTAAAAAGTATAAAAGTCATTTTGATCCCAGGACAACATTCTAACTACTAATCTCCTATGTATAAAAGATCAGCTTCACTACCACCAAAATGCAGTCTGAAAAAAATTAAATGTATCATGCAGAGGAGAACTGGTTTCACACAAATTATAGAATATAACAGACATTATGGGAGAAAGAAGTTAATACATCCTCAAAGTACTTCTAAGCATAGGTTTTTAAGAAAAGACACCTCAAGATACTAGACAGTTGCCTGAAGACAGGTAATTCTTGAAACAAGACAGAAGCAAGGGGCATTTAGACTTCTAAGTCTTGATTTAAATTTACTTCATAGATCTCTATTTGTTCCCATTTCAACAAAGGAAGAAAATTTGAAGTAACTTGTAAAGAATTACTTTCACATACAGCCACAAATAGGACCACAAAGTGGTTTTGCATTTATGTATGCTGCAGACTATGTAAATGTAAAAATTTGTATTCACAGAAAATCAAGAATATTAATTGAGAAGATAAAGCACAAATTATCTGAAGCTCACTTTGAACATTTTATATTATTTTCTATTGCAGTATCTCTTATGGACTCAGACTGTGAAATTGCCATGTCAGACCATGACAGACCATGACTTGACTAAAATCTTATGGCCTGATTTGAGCAAAGTTCCAACCGTAGATACAATACAGAGTTTTCAAATTTACGAACAAGTATCTTGTGAAGTTTTACAAAGTAATACATTTAATGAGTGGACTGGTTGGAATACATTCAATCAGATTGAATTGCTGGAGTCCTTTGCAACTTCCTTAGAAACAAACCAACAAAATAATTTTTATTTTTCATTTCATATGAATTAAGATAGCATTTTAGAAGAAATTTTAAAACTGAACTTTAGAAAAAAATTCCATGTGAGATTCTTAACTGAAGAGTTCTGATGGCTGGTACACATACCCCCTTTCTATGCCACCTTTTAAATTAAGAAAGAGGTTTAGGTATATTTTCATAACACAGTATCTGTACAAAGATTAAAAATTAAGAGCTATTTCAACAGTAGTGTTTAAGTTCCCTTTTTCACAGAAATAACTTTACTTGCTTTTGTTATCTGTAAATCTTATGCAAAGTGTAATTTAATAAAAACTGTACCATCAGCTAATAAAATCCAGGATTATAATTTTATTCGTCAAAAAATTATTCAGATCCATTAGCCAATTAAATCTGAATGATTCACCAGACACATTTCACGTCTGATGTAGTAGAATGTATCTTACATGCCTGTAGTTGCATTTGCTATTTTATTCTCCAGTTTCTTGTCAAAACATCATCCTTTCTTTCTCCTGCTACATATTTTCCAGGTGACATATTACTGTTTCCATTTCTACCCAGAACTCTTTCCCAGATTTATTTCCATGGTTTTAAATCTTTTTTTTTTTTCTTTTTATCTTTCTGAGGAAATGAACACTATATATTTTTAAATTAAGGAAGAATTAGGAGCAAATTTGATCTTAACTTTGATAATTATAAGATATCATATAACCCAGTTTTTCCTTGTTGAAAACAGCCAATAGTGGACAGTTACCTTATTATACTATCAGCTGCAGCAAAATGAACTCCTTTAATAACAGTAATTGAACTGATTAATAACTCAGAAGATGATACAGAGAGCCTTACATGTCTCAGCTGCTGTTAACATGGCCCTTAAAAGCATCTGAATTTGGTGCTGAAAGGATATTGATCTCAGTCACACATTTCATTACAATTGACAAATTCAGATAAGATTAAGTTCTTCTTCTGAATACTGATAAAGCCTTAAATCCAAAATATCCTATTGATAATGGTATAGGTTATTACTTTATCCTTCTTTATGATTAACCTTTTTGTCTTTAAAACTAAAGGTATGTCTACAGAGAACGGAAGACAGCTCTGATGACAGAATTGAGTGGAACAGTATTTTGCTTTTGATTCTGCAATAGCTTTTGTGTAGTATTCAAATATGTAAGATGCAGTATCTGATATTCCATCTTAGTAGGATGCCATACTGCTTCTCAAAGGTTTTTCTGATGCTCACCTTGAACAATTGTCACTTGTAGCAGTTCATCTTAACAGGAGCCATGAAATAGTGGGAATCATTTAATTGATTGTTATCATATGAACATCTGTAGGAGTAAACAACGGTTTATGCAATGTCAGCCATTAATGAACACCAAAACAATATTAATTATGAGACTAATAAATTGTGCTTAGCCCTAACTGAAAATACTTTATCACATATTCAGTTAAAGAACTGTAGTGATAACATCTATATTTTTCACATTATCTCACTATTCTCATTTCCATTAGAAAATTATTCACATAAGCTCTGGTAACAGTGGGTGATCAAACTGATTTGAAGAGGGAATAAGATGCAGTTTTGTCTATGAATGTTTGTGCCTTCCTACTACATTATCTGAAGTTGAAAGTAGGAATTATGCCTATAAGAAGTGTAATCATAACACCATTAGCCTACCAGTTGTGTTATAATATTTGTTAGTTTTCCATAGCGTCTTGTTTTTTACTAAAGCAAACAAACAAACAAAAATTTTAAGGGAATAGCACTTTTAAAAATATCCTGTTGGCTCCTTTCACTACTTCTCTTCCTTTTAGTTTTACAATAGCCTGGATAGTTGATAGGTGAAAGTCACAAATAACTTCAAATGGATGTAGATGAAATTACTGCATATTGCATCTCTGCTTGGCGGGAGTTCTTCCTTGCTGACAATCAGCAGTGAGGAATAAAGCTTCATTAACATCCACATCAATAGCTTATGGTTTGTCCTATCCGTGCGTGATCACTAAAGACAAAGGAAAAGAAACAATGGTGCAGTTGTCTCGTTTGGGAATTTTGTAGGTGTTTTATTCAGCTTTCCATCACAAATCTTGAGAGTCTGTGATCAAAAGCTTATTAATTTATTTGTTTTGTGATTACAGTGTTATTTCATGTGGCCATATTCCCTTATGCTTGTGATTTCTGTTGTATTTGTGTACTATAGGAATATTATTAAAATTCATACCTAAATTCTTTAACCCATGGAAGGTCAAGTAAGTCTGACCTCGAAAAGTACCGTGTAATATCAAGGTCTTTTTCTTCCAGCTCTTTGTCTTACTGTTCTAACAATAGATTTCTTCCATTCTCACCTGGCTTTGCTGTCTGTCAGCATGATTGCTCCTTAGAGATCCATCTGTAAAAAACAGCAAAAGTATACTCAGTGAGTAGGTCAGAAACGTTGGTGTTTATCTGCATCTTTTCTCAAGATTCCCTCATTCACAGTGTTCTGTGTTTATGTAGTTTTGGGAAGAATGCTTTGTTCCTCTATTATCACAGTTGAAGTCGTTTGTGTTAAAAGTTTGCTCCAGCAAACTGACTTCCTTTAGTATCTGCATGAAAATCTTAGTGCAGGTCTTCTTTTATTTTTTAGAACCCCCAAAGTCCATGTGTGTTTGCATGTTAGAGAGAAATACTGAGGCCAAAACTTTTCAACAAAGGATGGCTTACAGCACATAAATCCTTTATATGCTTCTAAACATAAGTGGCTGAGATCTGCAAGATGCTGTTTTTATGGAAGTGAATTGTGCTTGCCCCAAACTTCCGAAAAGTGTGATGTACTTTTTGAAACACATTTATAAGCATACCAAAACACAGCTTGTTGGCATTTACAGCTATTATAAACGTAACAGCTGAAGTTACATTAAACCGACAGTATGCATTACCACAGGGTACCACAAGATGTCAGAGGTTAGAAGGGACCTTGGAGATCTTCGAGTCCAACCCCCTGCCAGAGCAGGATCATATAATCTAGCACAGGTCACAAAGGAA
>JANIJG010012984.1:0-16893 GCA_024611175.1 Megaceryle torquata | reverse complement strand
GAAGGGACCTTGGAGATCTTCGAGTCCAACCCCCTGCCAGAGCAGGATCATATAATCTAGCACAGGTCACAAAGGAACGCATCCCGGCGGGTTTTGAAAATTTCCAGAGAAGGAGACTATATACAGAGACTGTATACCTCCAGAGAAGACTATATACTTCCAGAGAAGGAGATTATGTACATAAAAGTGATAGATTCAAGTTTCCAGGTAGTCTTCTCCTTGTTTGGTTGTTTTTGTTTTGTTTTGTTTTTTTTTCCTTTGTTTTATTTTGTTATTATACTCCTTATACCTATTTGCAGAAGAAATATTTTGTTACATACTAATATAAAGTCAATCTGTTCTCTGTATACTTCCCTGCTGATAATAGCTGTTTCTTTACACTATGTCAGAATTGCTGCAACCAACCTCTAAGTGCCAGGAATGATAAAAATTCACCCTGGAAAGGGTCAGGAAAGAAATTCTTGATAAAAAATAACCCTAAATCCTGGGGTTTATTTTCTTCCAGATGTCTCTGGAAAGCAGTAGTATCATAACAGAGAATGAGGTGGAAGAGAGAATAAAGTGCACTTACTCTGTTATACATATAGACAGAAGGAATGGGCTTTATCTGATCCAGCTTAAGACATTTAAAATTTAAGTTTTAAGGTCTAAGTTGCTGTCAAGCTGATTTGACATGGGGACAGGAAGATTTTGCTTTTCATGCAATTAGATTAACTACCCTATGGAAGCATCATCTATATCATTTGACTTAGGAGAAAACCTGAACAAGCTGCCTTGGACTCTTAAGTCTTCTCTTAGAGGGCTATAGTGACAGTAAATACTTAGACATGAAGAGAGTCTAAGTAGTATAGCTGAAGTAAAATCCATGGAGCTATCTGATTTTACAGCATCAGTAGAACAATTTTTTTCTTCCTACTTTTCTAACCTCTTCAGACGTTATAATATCACATTGAAGCTAAGTATTCTCTAAGATTAGAAACTGTACTTGGTAAGTAAGAATGGAAAGATCTATTTGGATATATGATTAAAGAATTAGAAAAAATCTTAGAGTTACTTAGTAGCAAGTCTTTATATGTAAAACTTGAAAATTGTTTGCAGGTATCACAGTGAAGAAATTGCATGATATTTCAAATATAAATTAATATGTGAAAAAAATACAGAACAGCTGTAGTATAGCCCACAGTTTCTTTGGTCTTACATCCAACTGCCTACTTCCTTCCCTTTGGATTTCTGTACAGTCTATATATTACTTTCAAGTACATAAAGATGAGGTATTTGAGATGCTAAAATTTTGTTGGCATTTTTTCAGATGAAAAGCAGAGCTTTTTGGTTACTTTTTGTACTGGTTCTGACCAGGATGGCGATAACTGTCTTTATAGCAGACCATATGGTGCTGTGTTTAGGATCTGCGGCTAGAACAATGTTGATAACACATAAAAGTTTTGGTTATTGTTATAGAGTGCCTGTACAGAGTCAAAGCTTTCTCTTCCCTCCCCCCCACCCCCACTCTGTCCCCTAGTGAATGGGCTCGGGGGGGGCCAGAAGTTGATAGAGACACAGCTGAGACAGCTGACCCAAAATGGCCAAAGTGATATTCCATACCATAAGATGTCATACTTAGCAAAAAACCCTGTAGATAAAGGAAAAAAGGCTGTTGTATTTCAAGGTGGACATTACTTAGAGACTGTCTGGGCATTTGGTGACTTGTGGGAGGTGCTGAGTGCTTTTGCATCACTTCAGGTTTTTTTTTCTCTTTCCTTCACTTATTAAGCTGTCTCTATTTGGATCCATAAGCTCTTGCTTTTGCTCTTCCTGTTTTCTCCCCAGCCTAATGATGGCAAGGTGAGTGAGCAAGAGGCTGTGTGGGTGCTTACTGATGGCTGAGTCAACTTGCCACACTTTCAAAAACAGTTTCTTCATTTTTTCAGGTGTTTTATAACTCTTATGTAAATTTCTACTTTACCATCTTTGTCCAAAGAAGGGACTGAAAATTGTTTCATCAAAATAATTGTAGTTCTAATAAAGAAAATACACAGATGTAAGAGAAGAAATAATAACATATAATGTTGAATTAGTCTGTCCAAAGCTTCAGGTGTGGCAAAAGAATTGAGACAACTTAATTTTGAGAGACTTTTTTCTTCTTAAAAAAGAAAGGTTAGAACCAAACTATAAAGTCTCTTTCAAACAGAACAAAGAAAGTTCCTGTAGCACTCCCAGTATTTCTCATTGACTGCCTTTTATCTCCCTGAAGAAAAGATTTAATGATAAACTCCGCTAGTCTGTGTCTCAAACAAAACATCAGCATCTTCATTCTAGGCCATGGTTTAGTTTGTACTATAAATCAATGTATTTCTCCCAAGCAAGCCATATATAACAATGGTTTAAACTTACTGCATTGTTCAAACCAAGGAGTACATTGGTTTTTCAAATGTTTTCACAGGTAAACACAGTCACAGAAAATGGAAAAGGTAGATGAAGAGTGAGAGGCACTGGGCACAGCTTGGAACACCCTAAAGTCTGATTAGACATAGGGAATAAAATTTTTTACCATGATGCTGACAAAATACTTTAAAGTCATTGCACAGAAAGATAGTGGGATTTCCAGCCTTTAAGGTGACCAAGAATTGTTTGAAAATTGTCCTGAGCAACCTGATGTTATTGAACTTGCTTTGAGTAAAGGTATTAGTCTAGAAATCTCCAGAGGTCCTTTCCACCTAAGTTATTCTGTGATTCTATTCTACAGTTAAAATAGAAGATGCAGAACAATTTTTGCCAAAAAGAACTGCACATCAATCACAATATTATAATATACTTTAATTAAATTTATTCATACAATTAGAATAGGTTTGATGAAGAATACACCAACACAACCAAACAATTTCCAAATGATCCTTTCCTGAACAGAAAAGCTGATGATGTTGATATAATATTATTAATTAATAATACAATTAATTTTATGTTTGGAAAAATCAAATCCCAGTACAGTGCGTCAAAGGTGTAACTAATGAAGAAAGAGAGCAGAAGAATGTTTAGATCACATGGAAGTTTTACAAAAGAAAAAATAAAAGAACAAAAATTGCAAGTTTGCCTTATTATATAGCTTGTATTGTTACAAAATAGTAATTGTTCATTTGCTCTGATTAAATTAAAATTATTACATTATTAAAAGCATTAATTGAATAATTAAAATTAAGTTAATGCAAGCTATTAAAAATATAAAAGAACTACCTAATCAGAGACATGCCAGACAAACAAAAGCAAAACTAAAATCAAACAAAACCAAACTGGAATTGTCAGTATTGGTATGTTTTGAGGATCAATAATACATTACCTACATTGCTGAGTTACACTGCATTTAAATTAGCATATTATCAGTAATTCATCTGTCTAAAAAGGAAACAATTTTTTTAGTCACTGTTTTTGAATAATGTTCTCCATGGACAGGAGTACAGCTCTGCCAAAAATAAAGAAAATATCTTTTTGCTTTGAACACTAACGATATAAGACAGAAACTCCTTGTTTACATTCTCAGCTTTTATGTGGTACATATAATTGTTTAGTCCCATAAGTCACTCAGGATTCCGGTCCTGATTCACTTAAGTTTTTAATGATACAAATTTACCAAAATTAGGCATTTGGGCATTTTCTGATATTGTCTCTGTTCTACAGAACAGAAGTATCTGTAGCTAATAGTTGTACAGTAAAGGGCGCTCATGAGCAGTCTGACAGATGATGTGGAGCTCACAGCACAAAGCTGGCAAAGCTTCCCTATCCTAACCTTACCCTATACTAGCTCTTCCTGAAAATCTGTACTTTATGTAACTTTCATTGTTTCCTATAAGAATGTGAACTCCTTTGAATTTCTTCTGAAATGTACTTTTTACTACTGATTGTTCTTCATCTAAATAACCTACTTTAAGTACCAGCTAGTGCTATTAATTGTTTACTACAGATAATAAAGATATATATCTTGGCTCAAGCAGATCATGTAGAAGAAAATCTTCATTTTAAGCAGCAAATTAGTTTATTTCTACAACTTCTGTTGCAGATAGAAGCACAATCATAGCAAAAAGCAATAGATATATTAGAAGATATAGATTTTTTTTTAACATTTATTTCTGTGAAATTGATTCAAAATTCTTCTGTTTCAGAAAGACATTCATCAAAACACCTTTCAGTAGTGAAAAAAGATAGTTTGGGTACTGTAAGCTTCAAACCTAGTTGACAGCCAAATCATGAGCCAGCATAGTTTCTGAATTCCAATAGCTTGAAGAAAATGCTTAAATACTGTAAAAATACACTCTAGAACTAATAAAGAGCAAATAAAACCCATTATTTTGTAGCTGTAAGCTCCAGATAGTAGTTCTACAAAATAAATAAATAAATCAATCATCCACAAAGAACAAAACTCCTCTGAGGAGAGAGGGTAGGTAAACATGACTTATGTGAAGGGTTCTTTTCTCTCCCTCTTCTAGAAAGAAAATGGAGCATCTGTAATATATTTGTCATTCTTTAGAAAAGTTGCATTTGGGATTATCAGAAAAGTCATAATAATAAAAGATTTAGCAGACACTTTGCTGGAACTCAGAGAAAACCAGAAAGTAATGTAGCACTTCGTTATACATTTTCTTTTGCTCTGTATATAATTTTTCATGGAACATTAGTTTTTCCATCTTGTTTTTTTATTTAGGCTACCTGACATGCAGTGAAGGAATTTATGCTTTTAGCTGAATGTCATGATAACACTACACTAAACAGGCTACTTTTTCACATAATCTAATGATAAAATTGCAAATGTTGCCACCTCTCTCTTCCAGAATTGTAGTCTTCGTGTGTACATATGTGTGCATCAGGAAAATGTAATTTTAAAAGGTTTTTGTTTATTTGGTTGGGTTTATTTCTTGGATTTTTTTTTTTCTGTTTAAGCCATGACCTTTCAGTGCAAACACAATAACGATCCATTCCTCCCTTCACTGAAGGGCTAAACCATCCAGTGCGAAAATTGTAATTTCTGGAAAATACATTCATGTCTGTATCATCATGTTAGGTATGTTTGCTCTTAAGAAATAAAAAATAATAAAAATTAATTTTATACATCAGATTAACAACAAAAATACCTGAAATATACCATGTAGGACAACATGGATATAGTTATTCCTGACCTCACACATGGGTGACTGCTCCTTCATCCAAATTTTATACATCAGATTAACAACAAAAATACCTGAAATATACCATGTAGGACAACATAGATATGGTTATTCCTGACCTCACACATGGGTGACTGCTCCTTCATCCAACAAAGTCATCTGTCTGCAAACTGTGTGTACATGTAACGTGTGAAAATACTTTGTTTGCCCAGCATAAAAATTGTATTTTGGTAACATATCTCTGCTGTTATTTTCGAGGAGCTAGCACTAGACCTGCTTCCATATGCCTCTCAGAATTCCTGCCCAAAGGCAGGAATTAACCTTTTAGATGAGCTCCAGTACCATCCTGTTTGTAGTAAATATTTTAATTTTTTTTCAGTATGGGCATATGCTGCCAACAGAACCAAGACTAAATAAATACAACAGATAAATATATAGTAGTGCTCAGGGTATTTTTTAAATTATTATGTTATTATTGGATACTATAGCACTTCTCTGGAGTTTCACTGTTTCAAACAAATGTTTTGAGAGATTCACAAAATTAATGTACAATAGAAATTATCAAATACACATAAAAAGTCTTGCTTTGTTGTCAGCCTTACTATGTATAAGATGAGCAGATCATCCTTATTGTTATATAGATCTATTTTTCTCTTCTGTACAACTAGAAAATATTAATTATTACCACAATATCCTCTATATAAAAGGTAGAATTTGTCTACCACCTATCGATTCTTTGCACTGTTAGCTCTACTCCTTCATTTGCTGTGAACTGATCTTTGGTCAAATTTGTAGTGACACTTTTTTTTTTTTTTTCCTTTTTATCATTAATTTTCTCCACATTTACTTAATTTATATTTACATAATGAACTGCAAGGTGAAAATCTTCCTAATGCATCTAGCAAAGCTTCTTCACTCAGTGGAGAACATCCCTGTTCATTCATACTGAAAGTAGATTGTAAATGATGAAGATGTGATCCTCAAAGCAATGATATTGGCATGAGGTAAGTCTAGTCATTCAAGAATAATATTATTTAGTTAACCAGATTTGCTATTACATTTGTCATGTAAGCAGAGACAGCTAAGAAAAGAAAGTGGGGAAAAAAACCCTCACAACTTTATTTATACTGAAGGATTATCAGGAAACAACCACAAGCACTGATCCACAGATCATTTATAGCTTTTGTAATTACATATTTTTTTTTAATTTATTTTAACACATTTATTGGTGTGGTTTTTTACAACTTAACATTCTCTGACACGGTGCCCAGTCCTTGCTAAGGGGTTAAGATGGTGTCTTTCCTAAAAGGCAATTTTAGGCAGTAGTATTCCAGACTTGGCTCCTTCTGACTTATATAGTCCTCCACCAGACCCCCATCAGCAGATAAAACAATTTTTGCATAACCTCCATATTAAAAGTAACACATGCCCTAAAACTAAGTTATGATGGTATCACATAGATGATTACCATGCAGCTCTGATACTGTTCTCACACTTTGTAATGGGAGGAGAAAAAAGAAAAATAAACACACCACACAAGAAATAGCTGTCATATATTAATACCACAAAGGCATCACAGTGGCCCCAGAAGAGATTCAACTTTGTGTTAGATGCTCTGGACATAATCAGCCTGCAATAGAGAGGCTGCCCCTGATTAATCTGGGACAAACACTTTGTCTTGGAGACACTTTATGGGCTAGTTGTGTTCAGCGTGGTACTCAGCCATGGACATCAAACTTCTGGACCTTGAATTTGAAAAGGGGCTCTGCTAGTCAGCAGACAATGTGCAGTTGGTCAGATGCTGCCTCTGTCAGATGTATCTAAGATGTGCAGCCATATTTGCAACCACAGAGGATTCCAAATCCCACTCTGTGAGTGTCATGTAATAAATACTAGGATAGCATATTTGTAATGCAGTCACTCCATACCTGCAAACGCTCTATACATAAATCCTTCTGGCTTCTTAAGATGCCCTCAAGTCCATAGTGCTCTTTTTAGACTTCTGAGGAGAAACATGCAATAAAAACTTCTTTTTAAACATTTTAGTATAAAACCTAGGGGGAGGAATATGACTTAAAACACACTTGATTTTACACCTGTTTTGATCCCTCCATTTTTTTTTTTTCCAGAAACTTTCCTTTTTTTTTTTCTCAAGAAAGCAAAAAACATGCAAATTCAGAGGTCAACATGAATCTTCTGAATCATAATAGTTCTAAATGCAAACATTATTAATAAATTCAAATAAATTAATTTTAATAAATTCATACATGGATGCAAAACTGCCTTCATATCCTTTCCATAGTGTTGACATAACTTCAGATGAGACCATCTGGATAAAGATTTGCAGATCAGCATTTTAAGCGCTGGCTAGGTTTAACTTGTGGTGATATTTTATTAGATTTATATTGTCTGTACAAGCATATAATTCATTAAAATGAAATGCTAGTCCTACTGAAATCAAGGATTAAATTTACATTGAATTCACTGGGAACAAGATTTGACCTTTAATTGCCATCCAGTTAAATCTTTTTTCCTGGAATAATCACTACAAAACAAAAACTGCACAGTATATCCAATTACATTTAACAAGGGTTAAATGGCTTACCTAATCTGTTTAAGCAGTAAACTAATGCTATTTGTAAGGCTACTCAAAGTAATTATCTAGAAAGCATTGCAGCTTTCCAGAACAAATGTACTAGTTTTGTCTTTTTTTCTAAGATTTAGTTCCCTCTACTTTGCCCAAGGTATATTAAGCATGTTACACTTACTCTGAAGAGGAGCCACTTCCAACTCCTCCTACTTGTTGCCTGTGCTGCACGCATTGGTGCAGAGGCACTTCATCTGGACTGTAAGCTGTGTTCCTTCTTAGAGTAACACACATTCATTTCTTTGAGATATTCCACTGTTGTTTCTCTACTGTCTCCTATTACCTCTGGAGCCCCCATCTCATCTCTTGAAGACTTCCAAGTGTGATCCAGTATACATAGAATGTCTCAGAGCAAGAGTCTGAGGGCCCTTGTTAGCACTCTGTCCCACTAACCTTGGTATGTTGTCCCACAGCTTGTCACTGGCAAGCCTGATACTATCTCCCTCACCCTTCAAGTCTAGTTTAAAGCTCTGTCAATGAGCCCTTCTAGCTCTTGAGCAAAGACTTTCACCTCTTTGAGAAAGATGAATCCCATATGATGCCAGCAAGCCGAGTGCCATGTAGACTATCCCATTATCAAAAAACCCAGAATTATGTCAGTGACACCAGGCACAGAGCCATGTGACTGGGTCTGTCTGTTTCTTTCAGTGTCACTGCCCACAACTGCAAGAAATGAGATAAAAATAACGTGCTCCAGATTCCCTCATCTGTCCCATCAACTGTCCCAAAGCTCTTGGACTATACATTGCAGCTTCATGTCCACCCACACAGAAGAACAGTATTTGATGACAGTCCTATCAAGCTAGGAAATTTCCTAGTAATATATTTAGCCTAGGCTTCAGGAAGTCAGCACACTTCCCTGAGATAAGCATCTCTTCAACATATTGGATCCTCTATTCCATTCAGAAAGGAGTCATAGAATTATAGTATGGCTTAGGTTGGAAGGCATCTCAGAGATCAGCTAATTCAACCTCCCTGACATGCAGGGATGCCTCACAACTAGACTAGGTTGCTCAAGGCTTCATCCAACCTTTCCTTGAACACTTCCAGGGACGGGGCATCCACAACTTCTCTGGGAAATCTGTTCCAGAGTCTCGCCACCCTCATACTGAAGAACTTCTTCCTAAGATCCAATCTAAACCGATTTTCCCTCAGTTTAAAACTGTAACCTGTCTTTTCTTCCATGTGCAGGTGGTCATGATGCAGAGAGGTATGCTTTTCTGATCCTGGTACCTCCTCTGATGTAGACAGATCATCATCCACATCATACATTTTACTGGCCTTCCACATCCAGAGCCTTATACCTTTTGTAATGACACACTTGGACAGAAGGTGATGTAGGCAAGGAGAGGGTTCACCTCGCACTCAAAGCATAGACTTGCCTTCATTCACTCCTTTAAGCTACTGCCTTCTGCTTGGCAGGTGAGGGATACTGGATCCCATTAATCTTGTGTTTGTTTTTTTTTTTTTTTCCTGTTGGCTGTTCCTGTTTCATGGTCCCACCAGTGTATCTCTTTCTCAGACTTCCTGATGCTCCTTAACCTTTCTACTTCCTTTCATAGCTCTTCCATCAGGCTGAGAAAATGATCTATTTGGTCACATCTAAGTAACCATAAGGTACTAGGTACTAGGCTCTGACATGGTCTGTAGCCTGAGAACTGGACAGCTGCATGTTTTCATGGCAGCTCTGTCTGGATTGCCACTTTGAGGTGTGCAGAGGACATGGCTTTCTGTCAGGTGGAGACCATAACTAAGCTCTTTCTGAGAGGGTGATGACCACCAGTTGAGCTCACCTCATGAGCTGATAAGGTGACTATACTGTTTCTGCATGAACTGTCACGCAAACTGCCATGTCAAGCCCTGGCTGATGTGTCACATCCTATTTGACTGCTTTGGTTGCTTGTGCTCCTCAGGCTGCTTTCTGTAGATGTGGACATGGCTAACATTGCTCTGGAAATGCCCAGGCCTTATCAACAACTCAAGAGAGAGCTGCCAGCATCTGGCTGGTCTCTCCCCTGCTCTGGCATTTCCCTGCCTCAGGAAACCCATTGTGCTGCGGGCCAGGACAGCTATGGAGCAGCTTGCCTCAGCAACTGACCTTTTCATTCTGCTTTTAATTCTGGCTACAATGGGGCACATGATATCTTGAGGATATTTGAGGACCTTGTGACATTTCACCTTGTGAAATATTTTCAAATCCATCATAGATTGATGGGCTACCTTATTTTTTCCCTCCACAGTTTTTTCTGTCACTAATATATTGAGGTGATAATATTTTGGGGCTAATTACCATTCAGCACTTGGTTTCCTTCTCTATGCAGACAGCTTCTTTTTGATATTCAAGCCAACAAATTATGTCAATTTTTTCAGCAATTTCTCCCACTCATTCTACCGTTCCATGTTATAAACAGAAGGAGTGTGATCTTTCAGCTAGCAGAGGCCGGGAAACAATAGTTTTATTCAAGGGCAAATGGCAGGTCCTTTTGTTTGTTTTGTTTCATTTTGTTTGATTTGGTTTTGTGGTTAAAGGCAAGCATCATTCTATTGCATTTAGTGAGAAAACGGTTGATTTATTTCAATAATAACTTTCAAAATACTTAATGTCCTTTGTTTAATGTAAATAAAGTAGGATATTGATACTAAGTATGCTATTGATACTTATACTGCATCTCCATCAGAATTGGTCATATTCCATCTGTGAAAATACCAAATGAATTAACTATGATCATGGCCATTATGATTAGCACCACATAATGTTAATTTTATTATGTCTCTTTTTCAATTTAAGTGCCCCATCATTATCAACACATGTTAATAGTGACAGATCTTTGGTAAGAAACCAGTATCACACATAACCTTGTAGTATGGTAACTTCGATTTGTGCCTTGGTAACTTTGATTTTGTCTTGATAGTTTTGAATCCTTGTTCAAATGGTTGTACTACACAGTAAGAGTAAACTTTGCCATTGAACTTTCTTAAGTCACACTTTTACAATATCATATTTAAACCACTTTTGATAATAGCTTTGATGGTGAACCTTTAAGTGATCTAAATCACCCATTCACAACATATTACTTAAAATAGTTTACAAATTAGTGAAAGATGCATGTTTGAATGTGTTCATCAGAGATGAAAGAAGCTTGAACCTGTGACTTGCACAACTTGGGCAAGGCTCCTGTGTAATCAGCTATGAATAAAAGTAAGCTTACCACTTCCAGATAAATAAAAACTAAACCATCTCTTTACAATTATGCTCTCCCTTCTAGCATGCATGGCCAGTGAGTGAGCAAGTATGTGAAATAATCAAGTAGGTTAAAAGCTCTAATTTCCATGGTTTCTAAATAAACTCCAGTACCCAAATCCACCATGGGTTAATCTGTCTCCCCATGACAGAAAGCAGGTGGTTCTGTGACAAGTCAGTGTTCCAAAATGCTCTCCAAACATTTCATGGCAGTGTCACCTTATGTCAAATCCACGAGCAATCAGCTGTGAGCCCATGTATTTATATTTGGGGGTTTTTGTAAGGAGAAGGGGAGATAAAATATAGATGTCCTGTTTCCTGGATTAATCATTAGACAAGTTGTAACCTTTAGAATCCCTTTAGTTCAGAGTATTTCCAGGTCCTTTCTCTATCACATGAGGATCAGTTGCAGTAAGCATACCAGACCTTGCTATCCCAGCTAGCTTTCATTTGAAAAAATTAATTATTATGGAATTATATATATGGAATTGTTAAATTTTATTTATGATTTTCACTTCCTGTAATTTCATTTTTTTCTTCCTCAATGCCATAATTGTTTCTTTTTATAAATGTATATGCTCCACAGTTTCTTTGAAGTGGAAATTGTCTTTCAGATCCTTAGTCTTGAAATGATATTACACTTCTTTTCTTTGAAGCATCTATGGACATAAATATATTCAGACAAAGTGAATCCAATTAGTGCCTCAACATGCCTATTATATTTTTTTCTTGACTACATGTTTCTATAAAACATTGTGTATATATTTCATACATTTCAAATTTTACTAGAATTGCACTATTAAAGAATCATAGAATCATTTTGTTTGGAAGAGACCTTTAAGATTAAGTCCTACTGTTAACCCAGCACTTCCAGGACATGACTAAACTATGTCCCAGGTGCCACATCTACATATCTTTTAAACACCTCCAGGAACGGTGACTCCACCACTTCCCTGGGCAGACAGTTCCAGGCCCTGACAACCCTTTTTAGGAGTAAATTTTTCCTAATATCCAACCTAAACCTCCCCTGTCACAACTTGAGGTAATTTCCTCTTGTCCTATTGGTTATGATATTACCTGTGACACCCGTCTGACCTTGCCCTGGAATTTGCTACAGTAGGGCTGCTTAAATGGAGTACATTGTCTTCTGTGATGGAGTCCTTTGTTCTTAGAACTTGTCTTAAAATAATTACAGTATTCTGTGACAGAAAATGTTTATTAAGGATATGAGTCATTTCTGTGTTAGAACCACAGAAAGCAGAACTGGAAGCAAATATCTAGTCATTTCTTATTTCTCACATATTAGTAAAAAGTCATTTTAAAGAGCTCCAGTTATGAAAATAGTATAACTTTCCTATTTATTTTTTAACTTCTATATCCTTATTTTTATAACCAATAGCTAAGAGTCCTCTGTTTAAACATTCTTTATCTTTCTTTAGTAGATGTGAAAAACATTATTTCCTGGTTTTCAGTCATCTTGTAATTTTTGAGTTAGGTTATCATACTTTCTTCCCCCTCCCTTTGTATTAAAGTCAAACTGTTCTTTGGAGTTTACAAAATAGAGTTTTTTTGTTTGGTTTGGTATTTGTTGTGGGGCTTTTTTTTTTTGTTTTGGTTGGCTTGGGTTGGGTTGGTTTGGTTGGTTGGTTTGATTGGTTGGTTGGTTTGGTTTGTTTTTTTCATGTCAGCAGTGATTAATAACAAAACCAGCTCTAATTTCAGTACCGAACTTCTAGATATGTGTCTTCTTCTGGAAGTAGATATTTTTTTTCTTGATGAAACTTCAGTATTTCCTCTAAGATGAATGTCTAGAAAGCATTATGTTCACCTCAAGCCCCCTAAAATGTAGAAAGTGAAGAAAAAAAAAATTTTTTTTCTTCAGTGACACAAAATATTCTTCATAAAAGCAGAGAAACATATCTATGATATTGACAGAAATATTTCTGGCAACAAATGCACTCTATTCAATACCCAAAGCTCCTGATCAACATACAAAATTAAATGTTTTATCAATTTCTAGTATGTGACACATTGTCAAAGCATCATAACACAAAAACAATAACTTCTTATGGTAGAATAGTCAATATCACTTAGTTTTATTTCTATTGATTTTAGGAGATACATACCTGAATTTGATTTCTGAAGCAGAAAAAAACTTAATGTAGTTGTGAATTCCAAGTATTTTGTTCTATAACACTTTCCTGTTCTTGTTATGTAAGTCATAGTTAATAAAAATCTACAGAAAGAATTGCCTAAAATCTTGAAATATCAACTACATAGCTCAGTCTTTTGTCTCATTTTCAAATCACATCTTTCAAATTTTGCAAGCACTGAAGCATTTATCACTGTTCAGTTAAGAAATTTTTCATCAGGCTAACTACTGCTAGGACATTTCACGATTATCATGTGCCTTACTGCCATTCAATCACAGGCTGTCTGAACAGTTAACAAAGAATACGTATATTTTCAGCTTCAATATTGAACTGGATCTCTAACTTTTCATCTTTTACTGTGAGAATCATACTGCCCCATTTTTTATTTTGCTTTCTATGTATTGTCTAAACTACTAAAGCAAACATGCTATTTCTCATTAATGTTTCCTTTTTCTCTTGACTTTATGTACGGCTATTTCAGTACCTTTGTAAACAAGGATACCTTTTTTCCTGTCCATGACAAGGTTCACCACTTCCAAGTTCACTGTTACTCTTACAGTCTTGCACACAGCACAGATTAATGAGTCACTGACAGAAAAAAGCCTGGAGCAAGGACTCGGCTTTGAAGATTCCCTTATACATTTTTATATCATTAATAAAGCTACAGTTGTTGAACAGGTACATCTAATACTTCAACTGGGAAAGACTATATGTATTTAGGAATAAATATACTTTGACTATATGTGCAGTGACTATGCATCTATTGATTATGCTTATAATTAGATATACCTATATTAAATAGTGGTCACAGTATCCATGGTACCACAACATATCTTTTTTTTTGTTAAAGCGAGACCAAATAAAGATGCCCTTCAATCATTTCTTTTTCTTTCTAGACCAGAATAATTATCTTAGGCCTTAATAATTTCTCATCCACAAGTGTATTCTGACAGCCTTGAAATAGCAAAAAAAAGACAGGTTTCATTAACTTTGAAAATTATTCATAATTGTATTTCATTGGTTGGATAAAAACACAACAAAGGCATGCATAGAATAAAGACAGTAACTAAAGCTGGTGTCCTTTGGTAATATAAAGCTCTGTAACTTTTTTGTTCTGCAAATATTCTAAATAATTTTATTTTAAAATATGTATTTTGTCACAAATAATAAAGTAAGTGTTGCATGTGAACAGAATGGTTAAATTACTTAAATCAATAGAACATTTCAATCACACATGCTTATTTGTAGCATGTATTTATGTAGCACTGTAGTGTAGTGGTGTCCTGCCTCCAGCCAGGAGCCACAGCTCCTCCTAGCACAATAGTTACCAGTCCTAAACTGGATGTTCGAGGGTAAGTTCCCTTCCACACATCATGCCACTGATGCTACATGGAGTAAGTGGTCTGCATTAATCACGCAGAGAGATCAAACAGGGACTCTTAGTCGTAGAGAAATCTTAGAAGTGATCATGGATTGGCTAGAAGGTAAAGACTTTGGAATCCCACCAGAACAGGTGATAACGTGCTGAAGAAGCCCCACCATATAATCAGTTATGAGATAATGATAAGCAATATGCTCTGTTTACTGATGGATCTTGCCATCTTGTAGGAAACCATCGGAAATGGAAAACTGCTGTTTGGAGTCCCACACAATGAGTAGCAGAAGCAGCTGAGGGAGAAGGTGAATCAAGTCAGTTTGCAGAGGTAAAAGCCATCCAGCTGGCTTTAGACATTGCTGAATGAAAAAAGTGGCCAGTGCTCTATCTCTACACTGATTTATGGATGGCAGCAAATGCTTTGTGGGCATGGTTAAAACAGTGGAAGCAGAAAAACTGGCAGCACAGAGGTAGACCCATTTGGGCTGCCACACTGTGGCAAGACATTGCTGCTTAGATAGAGCAACTAGTTGTAAAAGTCCATCACGTGGATGCCCATGTACCTAAAAGTCGAGCCACCAAGGAACACCAAAACAACCAGCAAGTGGGTCAAGCTGATAAAGTGTTCCAGACAGACTTAGACTGGGAACATAAAGGTGAAGTATTTCTAGCTCGATGGGCTTATGATACTTCAGGACATCAAGGAAGAAGTGTAACATACATATGGGCATGTGACCAAGGGGTGGATTTAACTATGGACGCTATTGCGCAGGTTATCCATGAATGTGAAACGTGCACTGCAATCAAACAAGCAAAACAGTTAAAACCTTTGTGGTATGGGGGACAATGGACCAAGTATAAGTATGGGGAGGCCTGGCAGATTGATTACATCACAATTCCTCAAACCTGCCAGGGTAAACTCTATGTGCTTACAATGGTGGAAGCAACCACGGGATGGCTGGAAACATATCCTTTACCTCATGCCACTCCCCAGAATACCATCCTGGGCCTTGAAAAGCAGATCCTGTGGCAACATGGTATACCAGAAAGAATTGAGTCTGAGAATGGGACTCATTTCAAAAACAATCTTATGGACAACTGGGCCAAAGAGCATGGTACTGAGTGGGTGTATCACATCCCCTATCATGCACCAGCCTCTGGAAAAAATGAATGGTACAATGGACTGTTATAAACTACTCTGAAAGCAGTGGGGGTGGAACCTTTAAAAACTGGGACAAGCATTTAGCCCAAGTCACCTGGTTAGTTAACACCAGAGGATCCATCAGTCAAGCTGGTCCTGCTCAGTCAGACCCATTCCACACAATAGAAGGGGATAAAGTCCCTGTTGTTTATGAAAGGAATCTGTTGGGAGAAACCGTGTGGGTATTTCCTGCTTTGGCAAAGGAACACCATTTGTGGGACTGCCTTCACTCATGGACCTGGAAGTACTTTGTGAGTGATGATGAAAGATGATGAAGTACAGTGTGTACCTCAAGGAAATTTAACTCTATGTGAGAATACCGGATTCAAAGCTGCATATTAATTGCATGATATTAACAGTATTCAATAAGTATTGTGGTGACAACAGGAGCTAGCCTCATCAAGTGGCATCCAGTAACCTCATGAGATGAACCTTCAATGTGTGAGCACGAACTATAATGAATTTAATCTTTCCTACCCTGAGAGACAGTTACAATAGATGGAAATCTACAATCATTAATTAAATGAACATTTCTGTAGAAAGATAAGATAACCTCATGATGGGTATGACATAAATGGTTTGGAATAACAGGTGGTATGTCATGGTTTGGGTTGCATAATTTTATTTAAATAATTGCATTATTTGTATGATCACAATGAAAAGAGAAAAACTTCTCTGGCCTTGAAGATGCAGAAATGTATTGGTCCCTTTGGATGACTTTTAACACACCATGATAAATGACATAGCCATTTGGGAGACTGGGAAAACTCATTTTCACCTCCTAATAGACACAAGGTCTTTTTTATGTATAGAAGTAATACTGCTTACATGATACATGCTGGGCAGACATGACTGGTTGAATTAGATCTTTACACATGCCAAAAGCTCAGTTACAGTGTTAATGAGATTGTCACAGTTTAGGGTCAGGGCAGATCCTTAGACCTGTACCAGATGCTCTCTGTTAACCTCCCTCCCCCCCCCCCCAAAATGCAGAAAGAGAATAAGGGAGAGAGAGACTTAGTGATTAGAAAAGGAAACTAGAACAGTTTTAATGAAACTTAAAATAATAATAAAAATAGAATCTATGCAAATATATACAAAACCTGTATCGAACCCAACCCTCCTG
>JANIJG010012982.1:0-28042 GCA_024611175.1 Megaceryle torquata | reverse complement strand
GGCTGTCAGTCCCCCCCCCGGCCCCCTCATCCGGCTCCCAGTGCGGCCTAGCGCTGGGGGGAACAAGGTTGCCGCTAAAGGGAGCGCGCCCCCCCCCCTCCCCCCGCCCAGCCCGTCGTGCCTTCCTCCGGCCGGCGGTGGCTCGCTTGCACCAGCTCCGCAGCGCGCCCGCCGCACCTCTCTGCGAGCAGCCTTCAGCTTCGGCCGGAGCCTGCCCTCCTTTCCCCAGGGCGGCGGCAGGGTTCTGCACCGCTCCTCTATGGGCAGGCCCGTCGAGGAAGCTGCCGGGAGCAGCGGGGACGGCCGCCGAAGGGCAGCTTCCCAGGTACAGGACGCGGCTCCCGGCCGGGGACGACGAAAGGCGGCTGATGCCGCCCCGCGGCCGGGTGAGCTGCCCCCCAGTGCCGGCCGTCATCGGCCGCTCTTTGTCATGCCTGCGGGGAGAGTGCAGCCCTGCCCTGCCCCTGGACCAAAAGCCCGGACTCCAGCAGCGTGGGGAGGCGGCCGGGCACCCGCACCGCCCCGGTACCTGGTGCCCGCTCCAGAGCGGCGCTGCCACGGGGGTCCCGCCCGCCGTCCGTCTCTTAGTCTTCCGGGAAGAGCGGCACTCGGACTCGGTGAAGTGCTGCGTAAAATGCCATCTCTCGAGGCTAAGGCTGTGAGACAGAGAGGGACAAGCGCGGGTGATCTTACGTCCCTCCAGAGCATGGGAATCCTGGGCTGGGCTGCATCGGGCGGGTCTCTCGTTAGGGCGCAGTGCGCTGCGCCGGTCCCGTCGGTGGAAATGTTACCTGGCGCTGTGGTCTCCTGAGTTCTTATAGGATTTTCCTACAGGAAAACACGTGTATTCATCATTTCTACTGTCAAACAAAAAGGATGTTCCCGTGAGAAGTCGTTGCTGCACTGTGATAAGGGCAAGGCCACGCAGCTGGTGTAATCTTCAGTACTGAGTGGGAGCTGAGTGCCGGCTCCTTGATTTCAATTAACTGGCTCAATTAATCGTGTGGCCAAGGGATGTGTGTAGCACAACACAACCCACAAGAAGGTCAGTCTGCACAAGCACTGTAGCCCAGACCTGTGCCTGCCATGGCCAGGACCGCTGCTCTGTGGTTTGTTGACACCTTTGTGTGACTGGTTTTCAGGGCAGCCTCGCTCATCTGCTTGGAAATGCCTTTATAATGTGTTTATGCACTGTATTGCCATTTCAGTCCATTCAGAACTGGCATGTGTTTAGCTGATTTTGATGTGTTCTGTAACGGGATATCCAGAGATTAGTATGTTTTCTTTAGTTCTGAAGTTATTACTACTAGGATTGCCTCTCAAGAAACGTTAGTGTGCCAAGCATAACTTTCACACATTAGACTTAAAAACAAATTAATGGATAGTGAAATAGCAGCTAAATTAATGTTTTGTGTTGTCATAATATTTTTATTAGTTGAAAGTACAGGAATTAGCAAAAACATTCAGGAGCTTGCCAGTGAAAACATGTTGACTGGATTCTGTGAGTATGACTAAACGTTATTACCAGGGATCTCTGAGAGGTTTGTTTTGGTGTGACTGTTACTGTAACATTAATCTTCATGTTGCCTTTGTTAGATGAAAGCAGAAAAGATGTGGGCCTCTAAAGAGTGCTTCATTCGTGAATAGTCCCATACAGGCTACTACGTCCAGCCAGGAGCAGTCCCAGTATCACTGGCAGCAGTAACGGTGTGGTGGGGAACTGTGCAGAGGTGCTCAAGGGCAAGCATCCCACACGGAACATGTGTGTGAAGACAGCACACAGGGCTAAAGGCAAACCTGGTGGGTGGGATTCGTCTGTCAAGCTGCAGGCTGGGGACAGATGCCAGTCAAGTGGTAAATGGATAGCTGCTCCTTAACTCACACAGCAGAGGCACTTCTCTGCCCTAAATTATGTATTATGGGAGGAGCTCTGGCTACAACACTGTTTCACTGACTCTGCTTGGCTAAGAGTGTAACTAGACCTAGCCGGTGAGTTGGAGGTGCATTGATCAGCTCTGCTACACTGAGAAGTGCTGGTGAGACACAGAAAACAGTGGAAGTTCCTGTGACTGTGAAGTGTTGGCACTGCAGTGAGGGGCATGAGATTTGGGAGCAGAGGAGCCTAAGTCTCTTGCTTTTCATGAGTCTTGATGTGTCTGAGAGGACCTGTGATTCTGATAGTCTATTTAGTTCATCCAGTCAAATGATGCATCAATTACCCATGACACCGTGGGGTTCAGAAAGAAGGGAAATTAGTAATGCCCTGTATACTCTTTTGCATGCATGCTGTATGAAGTCCTTTTAATGAATTGTTTATTTGTAAGGCACTTGTATGTGAGTAGCTGATTTGGAGAAACGCTGTGCAAGTTGTATAATTTTGCAGTGCTTTCTTTTCCAAGGGGAAAACGTGCTTATTTTTAACCTCCTGATATGAAGGAGGTGTTAATCTGCATGGGGAATATTTTACCTCATTAATAGTATGATTTGTTCTGGGATTGATGTATTTGCTAAATCAAATATTAATGTAACACTGCATGTGTGACAGGGTTATTATTTCATTAACTTGCGTATGTGCCAGCTTTAAAAAAGAAATCTGGAAAACAGCAAACTCCAAATGTATAAACATGTGAGCAAAGACTGACAAACAGTATAATTGGACTTACTGTCTGCTAAAGGAAGCCAATATAGTTTCTTATAGTCCAGAAAACATTCTGGAAATTTGTGGACTGCATAATGAAAATATAGCTAGGCTTGCTGCTGGATGATATGTCAACTTTCCCCCTTATCTCCTTCTTGTGGTATGAAACAATGGTTAAATACTTGTGTCCCGCCCCAGTTTCTGGGTTGTCTAATTCAAGGGAATTCCCGAGGTCTTAGACAGCATGTGAATTCTGGAAATGGAAACTGCAGTTCCCAAATTTCTATCATTGCTTAATGAAGATCAAGAAGAGTTTCAAGATGTGTGTGAACCTGTGTCTGCCTGTATGTAGGCACCCACATCAGTGCTTGGTCTACTCTGCACTGGCTTGGACCCTCACCCCAGAGAGCAATCATAACTCATTAGCAGGACACAAGCCCTGCTAGACCCGTAATTTACCTTTCAGTTGTGGGGCCTAACACATACCTTTTAGTTGTCATCAGTAACTCATGCATTTGGCTGCCAAGGCTGCTGCACAACAGAAACATTCTTGGCTTGGCAGAGCAGGAATAAGCTGGAGGTCTAGAGGCTTTGCTGGTAGCCTGAACTGATCTGTTAAGCTATGAAATGGAAAATGCAATCCTTGCCTGGGGAATAGAAATCAGATAGGAAAGTGTGCTCTAGAGACTTGAAAAACCCAAAACTGGGGAAATCCCATGAATAACATTTAAGGACTATCTGAATCTCATAACTCCTAGCTGTTCTGTAACTCACCCATGTGGAGAACAAAATGACCCTTCTGATGGATATGTACTACTGAGCAAGGCCTGTGGGCTCAGCCAGGATCCATGTAGGAAAAAGAACACGGAGATTTTTAGTATGCATAATGAGGTGGTATATAGCAAGAAGTCCAAAGTATGCAATATAAGAGTAACCTAATTTGTTGTTGTTATTCTTGGGTATAATACCTTTTAATTCTCCTTTTGTAATTTGTGTGGTTAAAGGTTGCTTTCCACCTGAAACATCCTGAAATAGAGATGACATCATTTATCATTGCCTCGGAAAGCACTCTGACAGTTCTGTTACCTCATTATCAGATCACAGTTGTGTCGCTTCCCATTAATTGTGCCTGCCTGTGCCAGCCTGGATTAGTTCTGCCAAGAAAATTTACAGTATTAGGGACTGTGACACTGCTCCCTTGCCAGCCCCTTGCTTCTTTTTGTCACCTGCACAGCCCCTGGACAGAGTGTCATTGATGAGGAGAAGCCTGGCTCCGACTAGGTCAAGCACAGAGCCACCTCAGACAATTGTCTGTCTTGCAATTCAGCTTTGGGAAGCTTTCAGGATATAAAAATATTTTTTCCCCATAGCTTTGTTTTAATATATGCATTTGTCCATCCCTTCCCTTCCCTCTAGTATCATCTAGATTGCAAGTATCAATTCATCTGGTTGTTTCCTGGTGTCCCAAACAATTAGAAATATTTCCAGAACAATAGTTTCTCTCAACTATTAAAACAAAATCTAGTCCTTTCAAAGCTGATGGAAATACTTTGCTGGCAGAGCAGGAGTGAAGCATTGAATGAGCCCTTCTGAGGAAAGCAGTTTTTCTTGCAGGGCAGTGGAGGACACCGGGCTCTTGGCAGGACTCACCCTTCTGGCAGCTTGTGCTGTGAAGATACTTGAGTTAAATTAGAGGGGTTTTTTTTGTCCTCCAAATATTAAAAAAAAAATTATAGATGCTGTTCAAGAGATGTTTTATTGAATGTTGTGGAAATCAGGGTTGCTTTCTAGAAAACAAACAGCAGAAATAACTGCATCTTGTATTTTCCTAAGTAAACGTGCTTGTGTCTGACCCTGGGTTTGGGCTGACCCTTTCAAAAGCCTTTAAAGGCTGGGTGAGACAAAACCAGTTTGTCTTACAAGAAGGTTTGATATTTCAACCACATTTCCTCCTAATTAGGATCCTGAGCCATAGACCTAGGAGGACATCTTACCCTCATAGCCAGGGGAAGGCAGAGCCTGGCCGTCTGGGGCAAGGACAGACTCCAGCACCTCATCAGGCCAGCAGCAGCAGTGGGCCCCATGGGGCAGCCCTGCATAGGGGATGGGTCCATCCAGGGAAGCTGCTGGGAAGCAGCGGGAGACAGAATGATGGTGTAGGTCTTCAGTGTGTCCTGGAGGCAGGACAGAGATTAGGCTGGGCACAGGCATGGTGTAGGCAAGGCAGCCCAAGGTGAAATGGTGCATCAGGACCCTTGGGCCATTAAGACCTCCTGGCACTCTCCGAAGCCTCCCAAGCCCTCAGGGTGTGCTGGGTCAGAGCCATGGAGCCAGGCCAGGCATGGGGAGGGAACTGAGCCTCCCTTGAGAAGCCCTGGAGGCGTATGTTGGACAGGAAAGCTGACTGCAGAGCCTGGGGTCCCTGGGAACTGTCTCCATGGCCCTTAGGCTCTGAGGTAGGTCCTGCACAGCCTGGGGGCCAGGCACTTGACTCCACCAGCTGGATTGACTCATGAGGGTGCTGTGGGAGTGAAGCTGCCCTGATAGGGAGTACAAGCTTGGAGTCAGGGTGACCCACATGCAGACTGCACCCCTCAGCCACTGGCACAGCCTCATGGGTCTGAGCATGGAGGACAGGTCCTGGCTAGGAGGTTATCAGCAGTCCCAAGTATGATATGTGGTGAGCCAGGTCCATCTGGGAGACACAACTACAGGGGAGGCTCAAGACCTGCCCACAGACACATGTACACCAAAACCCAGCCAGAGCTTCAGTAGGGCTCTCAGGCAGAGGGTGTGGGAGGTCTCAGGGGAGGCCAGTCAGGGGAATTAAGGCCTGTCAGTACCTGACAGAAATGTTTCTATCTGTCAGTTTTATCATTTCCAGTTCTTCATACCTCTTATCCATGTCCTGGTCCTCTGGTCATCCTCAGTAGTTTGCTTCTGAGCTTCGTCTTGGAGTTAGGCAAGAAGTTCCTGCTGAGATCAAGCCCAAGTACAATGCTGGGGGTAGTTTAGTGCAGTGACTGCTGCCAAAAGATGTTATGAGCCACCCTCCAAATTATTTTGCTGCTTCCTCCCTGCAAAGTCTACTAACATCAACCCTCTGCTGTCTAGAAGAAATAATAAATAACACGTGAGAGAATTTTGTGGATAATACTAAACCAGGTGTTTCAAACACGTCTGCAGACCAGTTTTAGCTGTCCATCATAGCAGTATCTCCCCAGCGCATGCTAGTGATGTCCCTGTGATCTGTAGCCAGGGAGATTGGTGTATACACACATATATATATAAGATGTTCACTGGTGATTTAGTGATGTACATATAATTCTCCCCAGGGTGATTTTCATCTATGCGAAAAAGTTAACCTTTAATTTTTTTTTTGAGTTTTTGTTCTATTTTCTTTCTTTTCATGACAGCACAAGGTAAGGTAAAAAGCTTCTGTCCATGCTGTGCGTTAACTGTGTTTTTAAATAGTTTAAAACAACTAGCTTTTGAGTCTCTCTTTCCAAGCCTGTGATGTTGGCAGTGGTTCTGACAGTAATAAGTTTTGATAGGTAAAACAAATAACATTTGGTCACATTTAGCTTAATAGTTCCCTTAATGTAGTCTTGTCATGGAGCTAAGCTTGTTTTTTGATAAATGAAACCATCAGAGCTAAGACAGAAATTTCTTTTGTGAACTTCTTTATATTTCTGTCATTTCTCCAGGGGCTTATGATGAACAACAGTGCATATTATACATTAGATTTATTTCCTGATTTGTTGTCACAGATGCTTTGTCATTAAGAATTTAATGCATTACATGATTTCTATGTAGTATTTTAAAACTCTAAAATATTAAGTTTGTTAAATTGCACATCTCTTTGCTACAACATAGAACGCCATGCTGTTGTGATGGTATCCATAATGTATGCCAAAGTGAGATATATGCAGGTAATTATATAAACTTACATAACTTAGAAAACTCCGTAGGTGTTTTTTGTAAGTTTTAAAAAATATAGTGCAACAGAAATGAAATACAGTGTACTTCTTCCCTGTGTGCATAAGAACAGTCACAGAGTGTTGGATCAGAATCTCTTCCAGACTGTCAGCTAGTCTCTGACGATTACATCCACTTAGAGGAAGTACATGGAGTCACCTTGCTCTGGAATATTCTTCCAGGTTCTCACCATCTTTGTTTAAGAAACTTCCAGACTAAGAGGTGTAAACCAGGATATTTAATAGCATCATGACTATAAAATTCATTTGCCTTTAATACATTTACTTAACATTTATTGTTCTTTGTTTGCCTTTTTTTTTTTTTTACAGTGTTCTGTGTCAGTTATTTCTATCATGTGTTCAGGACACTTTGATCTCCGGATTTCGAAGTGTTTTACATTTTTCACAGGTAGGCAAGTAGTGGTAAGAAGCCATACAATGATTCGTAGTTCAGCAAATGGAGCTTGATCATTCAGACTAAGGAATGGAACAAAGACAATATCCTGTTATTTTCATGAGTGACTTCTTTTTCATCTGTACAGTGATGAGCCAATCTCAACTTACTGTAACTGAGGACTTTGTGAAATTGGTGCTACATGCTTGTATTTGTTTGCAGAGATGGTAGAAATATTCTGTAGTGACTATAGTTTTCTCACAGGATTGTGTTAAGTCGCATTCTTCTTTACTTGATGGGATCACCTCTTGAACTCTACAAAACTCAAAATTATTACTGGAATTTTATCAAGTTTTACATGATCTGATAACGCTGCATGTCCTTATCAAACTTATCTGCCAACACCTTATCTCTGGATACAAATACAATGCTTGCACCTGAAAAAACAGCACTGGCTGATGCAGAATTCAAACCACATTGAACCAAATTTTCTAGGAAGATGAAAGTTCTTTTATACTTGCAAGTAGATACATAGGAATACATTTTAATATCTAAAACTTCAATGACATTTATTCTGCCTACTGAAGGTTGATCTTTCTCCTCTGACCATGATTTCCTACAGCAATGACAGTGTAAACACTGAGCAATGGAGAAATATTTTAACATAGAATGAGAGCTCTGCAAGTGTCATGTGCAGCTCAATTCTTGTTCTTGCAGGAAAATAGAATAAACCCAGAAGTAACCACTCATGGAAATAAAATGAATGAGGTGTATAATTACTGTTTTGGGTTTTTTACACATGCAGACCTAGAGATTACTCAGTAGATACAGTGATCAAGAGATATTTGCAGCTAGAGATAATTTTGTTAGAGCCATTACTTCTTCAGAACAGTAGGTTTAGAAAATCTAGTGGTTAACTATCAATTTGGGTTTGGATGGGCTGTGAATTACTTGTGGTATCTTTGTCTTTAACACAGAGATCCCAATAGTAAAATTATATACTCTCCCACAAAAAGTAAAAAAACAAACAACAAAACGGCACAACATTTTAGGCTATTATTTTTTAAAATGTTTCAGTAAGTTTGACAAAACATAATTCCAACAGCACAAGACTGAAGATGAAATTAAAATTACACTTAGCAACTTCATAAAAAATATTTAGGAATAACCTGTTTCGTTTAGTTACTAAAATGAGGCAGTTCTGGAATTTTGTACCCCAGAGCTGTCTGAAACTAATGTGTATTTCACTCAACAAGTCATATATGTCCTCTTTCCAGTAGTTTTCAAGTTCTGCTTTAAACTCTGATTTTCATTAGAAGTTAGACCTTAATGGACAGATTCTGCTTCCCTTGCTCTTGCTAGTTATTGTTTTATTGTAGGAGTGCATTGTTAATTCTGATGTGAATAATGGCAGAGGAAAGGTGATGGTAGTTCTGACATGATGAAGACTGAATATTGCCTGTAAAGTGTCTGGCCAGTCTGATATAAAGGAAAATGGTAAGTGTTTCTTTGGTGTTTGTAGGAAGACTGATTTAGAGGTCTGGCATCTTAGTCAAGTTCTGCTTAGACTGCTCTGTGAATAGTATTGAAGTGGAGGAAAAATTGGTGCATGTTAATTTACCTTAAAGCTCTTCAGTAATCATTAATAAGCAATATTTCATTTTCTGAGCAGATATAGCCAGTACACAACTACTCATCAGAAATGATGATACTCAATTAATGATACTCAAAGAAAAGCATACTTCTTGTCTTCCAACTTTCTTACTTTCCAACTGCACAACTTTCTACCTTTATTATTTTTTGTTCTTTTCTTTCATTCTTCCTTCCCTAATATTAGATTTATGAATCATTTGCAGAGGGAGAAACTTTTCAGCAATGTTTTTTTCATTAGTCCCTTTTGATGATTCATTTTAGCACAGATGCTGTCATTTAACTCTGTTGGTGCATCAGAGGCTCAACCTGATCACAAGTTTTTGGAACATGATTTTTTTTTTTTTTCCTGATAGCAGGAAGCTATTGGAATTGGTTTCTCCTTTGTCATATAATTTTTTCTGAAAAGGTCAGCATGGCCCTATCTTCTGGGCATAATCCATAAAATTATATATATGTTGGTTGAGGTTGAAAATCAAAACCTTGTTTGACAGAATAACCATGACCTTAGCAATCACCTTATTGGAATCAGAAAATGTGGTCTTACATAAGCATGAATAATAAGGACATTACCTTTGAAAAATCCACTTTTGGAATACATCTTTCAACTTGTAGCCATTTTTTGCATTGGGAAATAAGTAAATACAGAACCCCTGTGAATTTACTGGTGTCAAAAATAAGGACTGAGCCAGGAGTGCAAATCACCACAGTTCTCTTGGCTGCAAGCCACTTTAGTTTACAAAGTCAAGGAGCAAATTTCTTTTTTAAAATTATCTGTAATTTTCTTTTTTTATTATTATATTTTTTTAATATATGATTAAAAAAAAATAATACAAGGGCACTAAATAACACATCTTTTGCAGCTTGATTCTGACAGTGTTTACCTTATTTAGGAAAGGTACACTTCAAAGTTACCACAGTGAGAAACTGGAAATTGTGCCTTCATTTTCTCCCATTTATAAACAAACCTTTCTCCTTAAAGGTGTTTTTACAAATATTTATGCTATTTCATATACTCCAGTATTTCTTGTTGGATGTTTGCTATGTTGACACTGCAAGCAGTGTCCTTTTTGGTGTAGAGAATGATAAGAGATGATAAGAAAGACATTAGTTGTCTTTGTTCGACACCCTCAGGCCCTTGCTAATAAACACATTTTTCTGAGGAGAATTCTTTGCATTTTGTAAAAGATACACCACATTATACAAATATGTTAAATCCAAGTCAATTTAGAAGTGTGATTTACTACAGCAGACATTCATAGAAATATTCTTAAAATAGTTTGTCGTAGAAAATAACCACTTAGCCAGATAACACTGCTAAAAAATGAATGAATAAAAGATACTGATATGAGTTTTAAAATTCCAAAGAGTATCATAAAAAATAATTTAAATCCAATAATTTTTTATTGCTTCTTGTATGGACTTGAGGGTTACAATTCTAGGTATATCTCTGGTGAAGAGATGATAATCGGAGATAATGGGTGATCAAACAAATGGTATTTCAGTGATGAAAATTTGTTTCTTATTGTCCTGCAGTCTGTTTGCCCACAAGAATCCTGCTTAAAATCTCGGTCAGGAAAGAGGTTTCTAGCAATAAGTGACACTATGCCATCAGAACAACAGTTTGCAGGAGTGCCGATGCATCGTGTAGCTTTTTCATTTTTTTCAGGAGAAGAGAAAAGGAAACACCTACTGAAGCAGAATTTGCTAGGATTGGCAGGAAGAGTTGAAGCAAAATGTCCTTATTTTTTTGCTGCTTTTAACTTCATGTTTTGTTCTTGTGGACCAAAAGAAGTCCTCAGCGCTAGTTATTAAAGAAATCCTTTAATATTTAAACTGATAACAATCATGTAGAGAGAAATTCATAGCAGGAACAAAATTCAGCTGGATCTGCTGATCTTTAAGTCTGGCTAATAAGAAGGAAGCTATGTGTTTATGTAAATGTTATGCATATTGGTTACTCAACTTGCAATTGGAGAAAAATGGAGAAATGTGAATATAAATCTGACTGTTGAAAGTATTATTCCCAGGAGTCACAGAATCATTTAGGTTGGAAAAGACCTTTAAGATCACCGATTCCAACTGTTAACCTGACACTGCCAAGTCCACTAAACCATGTCCCTAAGCACAACACCTGCACATCTCTTAAACACTTCTAGGGATAGTGACTCCACCACTTTCTTGGGCAGCCTGGGAGGTGTGGAGGGTTTAAAGGTAAACTAATTCTTCTGTCCTGTTTTAAAGGGGGTGGATTCATTATTTCTAATGTGATATGCAAGTTTTAACCTTTTCTGAGAGGCGCTAAACACCCACAGCTTCTGTGAACTTCAGTTCTGGCTTCAGTGGTATCCAGAATTTTTCATCTCAGTTTTTCCTTCCAGCAGGAAGCAAAGCCAATTAGGCTTTGCCATTACTCACTTTTTCATGGAGTGCCCCAACAAAGCTGTTGTGAACACTGACACTTCAAATGTGGGTAGTTAATATTACTGCCAAGTAATTAAAAGTACCATCTAAGTGTCTATATTTTGGGGCAGGGGAATTTTAATTTTAAATTATTGGTCACAGTGACCATGGCTCATTATTGTGTTTTATGGCAAGATTTAGAGCATTTTCCATTTAGACAGAATAGAACAGGAGTTCAACATGTACTATGAATGTGTGAAGTTCTTATGCAACTGGAAAGCCTAAGATGCATTAAGCACTAAAATAATCACCTTTGACAAAGTTTATTACTTGGCCATGGTTTAAATGATCTCAAAATTTAATTCACAAATTACACATCCAAGGCAATTAGTTCTATTTTTGAAAAGGCCTTTGCTTTTTGAAAGAGCAAATTGTAATAATATTAATAAATATCGATTATTCAGAGTGAAGTAAAAAGAGAATGGCATTACAATGTCTTAATATCACTTATTAACTTTTAAATTTTGGTTTTATTTGGCCACTCCCTGTTGCTTCCATCTGCACCCTGAGAGTACAGCATTACTGTGGAAGTGTCATTTCCATGCTACAAAGATGTAATGACAGCAGCTTACTCCCCTATATTCTTGAATTTTAGTTTTAAGATTCTATTTTTTTAAGCAACCTCATTCCCAAGAAAATGGTGAACACAGAATTTTAATGAAAATTCATGTCATTAATTACAGATACACAAACAGGAATAAAATTGATGGATTTTTCCTGAAGAACTGTCTGTGCTAACTCTAAGCTTTTAATCTGCGCTGAAGCACTGGGGACTGGGATGAAACCCTAAAGATTTTATCACTTTGTAGATGCCTCAATTTTAAAAAGAAAGCTGATCTCCTAAGACAATAAATTTGACAGATATTGTCATGAACTAGGAAAGAAACTGCACTGTTTTAGTTATGCATGTCCTCTGGATGTTAGTGTTGCTTGTTAAATTTTCATAGAGAATCAAATCAGTCCATGAAACAAAAGAAGTATGAAGATATTTCTATCAAGAATAACTGACTAACTTTCCACTTAAATGGCCTGAGTCATAAGACAAAACTCTGCAGGCGTTCTTGTAACATAAATCTCTTTTTGTAGAAGTATATACCTCAGCCTGTGGGACACGAGCATTTTATATTTAAGGAAGAGCTATGTTCCCTTCCAACTGCTTCAGGCACTTTTGCAGAGGAACTTTTTGCTTTTACTTACTTATGCTGTCGGCTGGTTTCTTTTGTTATTTTCCCCAACACGAAAACCATTGTGTTTAGAACTATACTCTTGATATTATAGAGCTCTTTAACTCCCATCATTACTATTTATATTTGCAGAGGAATATGTACTCTGTGGCATGGTAGAAATTATTTCAGAACCCTGTCTGGCTGTGATGATATTTGTCCCATTTTTTTTTTTATAGTTTCTGGAGCTTATCATGGTCTGTATGACTGCATTTCTTTGCTTTAGTTAATTGCTCATGAGCTTTCTGATGAGCACTTTCTATATCCTCTGAATGTCTCTTCCAGTATAACTTTTCTTACCTTTCCAGCTGGATGCAGGTATCTGGATTAAAAAAAATGTTCAGATCACCTTTTATTAGAACTGCACTTACTATTATTAGAATGTGGTGGATGTGTTCAGATGAGAAGGAAATTCACAGTTCTGTTTAGATTTTTTCTCTGAGAAATTTATAACCTTAGTATTAGTTACATACCCAATCTCCAGTGCCTTTCAGGATATATAAATAAATATAGTGTAATATGTGAGCAGTAAAATTTATGATCACTGATTGATCTCCCTAGAGTTTCTTGCTTACATTTCTGAATAGAGGTCACAGAAAAGAATTTCTTAAAACACGCACAATCTTGATTCTTTCCATAGACTCATAGTAGTAGTAGGCTAAATCCTGCAGTCTTTACTTGTCAAACTCCTTACATAATATGATGGTTAAATGAAGAAACTGAGATTTTCATCTTTAGGACGAAACTAGCTCCTGTGTAGAAGACCTGTCCCTAATGTTTGATCTTTGAGTTCTGAGAGTCAGACAAAAATGTTAAGTTCTTGCACTGGTATGAATGCTTGGGATGCATTTTGGTCTCAAAAGATGCAGAAGTTAGCTCTACCACCTGTAGTGTCCCCTTTACTTTATCTGTTCTCTGTTTTCACTTAAGTCTCTGAGATTTTTTTTCCAGGCTGCTGATTACGTGCCCCCTGAGTTTCATCATGCTACTTTTTTCCTACTTTACCTGAAGGGTCAACAAACACAATATTAATAAACTATGTTTCTTAACTAATTAATCCTCACTTCCCAGACCATGTAATAACATGTGCGCTGATTTAAAACTCTTTTCATAGTCTTATATTTTTGACATTCATCAAAAAGTATTTTGACAAAAAGAATTTGTCAAAAATAATAAAAAAATTAATTATAGTGGTAGTAGTTCTGGCAACATTCTTATAAATAATAAACAATTGGATTAATCAGTTGAAGATCAGCAGAAGCTGGGAACTTCAGTGTGCTGTCCCAGAAATGAAAACCAAAGAGGAAGTTCCTATTTACTTAAGGCTGCAGGATTTTACTGTGTACTGTGTTTGCACACATGGATGCATAAACACACATAACAGAATGCCAGCGAAATGGTCTGTATGCCAAAGCACCTCGCTGCTGCCTTGCTGCAGAACTTTCACAAAGTATCAGTTTTGCTCTTGTTAGTAAGGTAAGCAATCTGAAACCCCACTGTTTCGGCTTTTTGAAGTTGACTGAGAAGTTATTTCCTAATTTACTAGTGTTTACTATTCTAGGCAGGTTTTGTACTGTCCAATTTTACAGTGATCTTAACATATATGTTACTTCTCTGGAAAATCACATCAGAAATGAGATGTGCCTTCTAATTTGCTGAATGCATTATGAATTAGCTTCCTGAATATGTGGTGGAATGTTTTTGAAGGAAAGTACAGATTTTTTAAGGGTGAGGACTGATAACAGGTCTCTGAAAGTCTCTGTGATTTAGGGGCTTTTAAAAATTTTATTTTATTTTTTTTTTAGCAACAAAAATGTATCCACCATTTTGTTTCAAGGTTTTGGTTTTTAACAATGTTGCAACATTCTTCTGTCCCATGTTGACTTGTGTGGTCACTAGAAGAATCCACATTGTTTCTGCATAGCTGCTTGGGTTGTATATTCAAGTCAGCCTCTCCTTGTGACTGAGGCTCTGTTGTTTGAAGCTGTGTCTGTCTGCAGCCTTGAAAAACATTCAAGCATCTTTTCCTCTGTCTGGTGCTGCTGACTGTGCCGTACTGTTTTCAAAGCAATGGTTAGTTATTCACAGATTTTATTTATTTTCCCCTTCCTTCCCTCCTTCAAACTTTCCAAAGACAAAAAGAAAAAAGCAAATAATCAAAGGAACAAAAGACAGGCTGGAAAGTAGCAGGAGGAGGTCTGCCTGTGATAGGACTGCCAGTCTAAGCAGCAATTCCCAGTCTCATCCTGTACCCTCCAACAGGAGAGAGGAAGATATTTGAAGTCCAGGTTCTCCTGTGTTGTGCTCTGGAATGAGAGGGGAAACATCACTCCTTGTGGGAGTGATCTTGTTGGGAAAACTATTGGGAAGCTTTAGCACAAACCTGAGTTATGATGATCTGTGAGGCAGTATCTTTGGAGAGGATTCTGGGCTGCAAAAAAAAAAAAAAAAAAAAAAGTGGTGGAAGTGCAAGAAGATGACATCTAGGCCTCAGTTTAGCATGCCATAGGGGACAGGAAAAAGATAGTAAATGTATTGTGTTTGCTGTGCGTAGCTTTCCTTCACACACTAAGGCTGATCCAGCTGAAAGCAGTACTAAGGGTGATGGAAATCATTCTGCAGAGTCATTCATCTTCAGTGCCAATTCTTTAATGTAAAAAATGTGGGAAGAGTTGGGGTTTTAGTTACTTTTGTGGACAGCTGTGAGTGGGGATTCACAGAATTTATATTCCTAAACTGTGAATGAAGAGGAAGAATATTAGGATGAAGCAGACTTCTGCAGTCTTTCAATTCCGGATATCGTGGTCTAGTAGCTTTATGCTACATTAGGCTCACTCAGTGTGTTTGTGCTTACAGAACTGGTATTGATGCTGTCAGTGCTGTGCTTCGTTTGCCTGGATTTGAGCTGGGAGAGCACTGAATATGTAATGAGAAAAACACTCCCCTTTACCAAAAATAAATTATAGCACCATGCTAGGTTTCTTTACTATTTATTTTCTTTGGGTTCATCAAATGACACTTTTATTAGGTCTTTTCCAAACATTCTGATGTCTGGGCAGACTTTCTTCTCAGTGTCTAAGCTCTACATGTTAGCAGGTGGAGTGTATGCAAAAGGTCTTGGGAAAGTCCTACTGTAATACTAGGAAAAATATTATAGGCAAAATTACTGACAACAAGTTTTTAGAAAGTCCTTCCTTACTAAGTCTTCCTCAAGAGGGAAGGATATGCAGGGATAACCTCAGAAAAGCAAAGGAGAAGCTGGGAAGAGTATTGATGACCTGTGCTGTGGCTTCCACCTACCATAAGCTCCGCTAGCCCCTGATGTGCACACTCCATGTCTTCTGCAGCTGTGAGTAGCATGGATGCCTCCTCCTGGAAATTTGCAAGGTGACAGTTTAAGAAAAACAGACTGAAGAGAAGCGCTGCATGCAGATGCCTGAAGCATCAAGTGCTGGGGAGCCAGCCTGGTTTTTGAGATTGGTTAAGAAGTCAGCAGCTCCCAAGAAGTACAGTAGGCTGCCACTTGCTCCAGCAGCATCTTTCAAGGCACTGCCTCCAGGACAGAACTCAAAATTGCTGTTCCTGCTAACTTGCTCTGGGTGTGAAAATCTTTGTCACAGTGGAGGTAGCAATTTCGGCAGTGAGGCCATCTTTCATCCTAAAATCCACTTGACCATCTCCCAGTATCTCAGGCTGCTGCTTCAAATCTGTTTTTTTTTCTCTGAAAGAAAGAATATGCTGTCCCATGATCCCAGTTTTTCCTTTCTCTTTCATGTATTTAAGTTCCTGGAAAAAGAACTTAAATATTTTGCAACCTTGACATTATTTGTCTCCTCCCTCTTTTCCTTCCCCCTGTAAAAAAATAAATCTTAAAAGAAAAGTATTTCCTCAGTTATGTGGCTAGTTCATGCTAGTATATGCAACACAAGTAATGAGCTTGTCCAAAAAAAGTCCCTTAGAGGAGGCAATTGCCAATATGACCCCTTCCAAAGGGACTGATTCTGCTTGAATAAAGTGATCTGCCCCTGTTGACAGTGTAAATAATGAGCAGATTCTGGTTTTAATAATATTTTAATTATTCTGAGCAGCCTTTAATTCTATAATGATTCCAACTATGTCAATGCACACATGTAATGATTTCTTTAATATGACTCCAATTATTTTAATGCATCCCAATATTTTAATTCCTTTTGAAAAACAGAACAAAAATATCCTAGCCCAACAGATAGAGGATGCACTAATCAGAACTTGAGCCTAAGGAAATTAAATTAAATCACTTTCTATCACCCTTTGTGTCATCAGTTGTTCTGCATCAGAGCTAAGGTTACCTGCGCAGCAATCATGTATATTAGGTATATTTTAAAATAACCTATAAAAATATTTCATTGTCTCTACTGCAGGATCAAAAAGTGTCTTTTAAAGTAGAGAAAAAATGTTATTAAGGTAGGGGCAGGTCTAAGAGCCTTAATTTGAATAATTAATCTTATTTTGTATTTATAAAATAATTTCTAGGAAATAGTGACTTCATGGCATGATTGTTACCCAAATCAGCCCTATTGTTAGGAATAAAATACAAATGAATGTGTTCTTTTTGTTCAGATGTTTTAACATTCAAGGAGAAAATTTCTTGCATAATGAACAGCAGTTTTAACTATTGTCTTATCACCATTGTCTCATTCTTTAGTGAGCTTCCCATGTCATGACTTTCAACTTTAGATGGCATATATGATTCCTAGCTTGAGAATTTTGTTAACATTTTGATATGATTTAGTTAGAGAAATACTTTTTAACTGGATCTTATTAAGGATATATAGTTTTCATAGCAGTTGAAGCTGGAAAGCTTTGTCTAAAGTTTTCATTAAAATGGATCAGTAGAGAATCCAGATTTTGGGGAGGCTTTGTTCCTAAATTGAAACATAATTTAAATGGTAAGTTTCAGGTCTGAGTTTGAATCTGGTTATTGAACCTTAAACAGCTCCACAAACATATTTTATTTTTCAGTGTAGGATTTTTATTCTGAGTGTGGAAAAATAGAGATAACATAAGATGGCTGAAATAGAAGTTGTCACATCCTGTAGGAAGGTTCTGTTTCATGTTACTTCAACCATTATTTTATATTCTGTATACATCAAGGAGATGTGTCATACCTAACCACAGTTTTTTGCTAGTTGCATTGCAAAAGCAAGGTAGAGCAGTCCCTTTTCTATACGATAATGAAGCTAGAGAACAAAATTACTTAACCATGTAACTCTGAACAAAATGAGGCTACAATGGCTGTCAAACTGTATTTATAAGTGAGCTAATTGACTTAAACCCAGCATACTTCTAGAAAGTGAAGATGGCAGCTACAGAAGATATTCAATCGTATATTACAGGAAATGGATTTTTTTTCAGAGTATCAACATATTAACATTCAAATAGTTTCAGAAAGCCATTCAGTAAAATCCAGACTTGCTAATAACATTATCCAGTTGAAGGTGCATGGAAGCTTTGCTAAACTAGTGTTTAAGGCTCTCATCAAGAATCTTATTTATTTGAAAAATATTTACTTTTTCTTAATAGAAATTGAAACTATTAATTCAAAAATTACTAACTAATAAAAGTGCATTTTATGTACCAGGAATATTGTGTGCTTTCTGAGTTTTAGCCCAAACTTTTAAAAGTGAAATCAATTTCTTGCCTCTATTCATCATGAAAAAAATATAAATTCTGCCTTTTATGAAGCTGTCATAGTTCCTGAGAAATATTAGACCCTAGGGCCCCCTACTCCATGTAAAATATTCTTCATGTTCATATATATATATATTTTTTTTTAATATTCCTTTTGCTTCTTTGATGACTATTATTCTTCCACCACTCATTTAGTGAAATTCAATATTATGCTCCTATTCTGTTCCTTTTACAGGCAACTTAATAGAAGACACTAAAAAAGCATAGATACAGTACTTTTATTTTCAAACAATGTTTATCACTCTGTCTACATTCTTGATTTTCCTGTTTTATATTTTTTGTTTTCTTGCGTATTTTCTGAAAGATGTGGGGCATCCAGATGAATTGAAAAAGAACTGAGGCTATGGAAGACTTGATTCTCAAAAAAGTTATATGTCCCTGAAGATGCAGATAAATACATATTAGGATTTTAAAGAATGCATAAAGGCACTTAATTTTTGTTATTTAGCTAGGGTTCACCTAACAATCTCCATATTCTGAAATGTCTGAAGTCATACTGTTTGAAGTTTTGAAAAATTATTGTTTAAATGCTGGTTTTGTTTGGTTTGGTTTTGGGTTTTTTTTGTATTTTTTTAAATACACTCTTTTCCTGGCTCATTCTCTCAAGACCATGCTTTTATCCAGGCTTACCATGACTAGATTCTTCTTTTCTAAGAGGTCTAAGTGCAGTAGGTGGTAATGACACAGAGGAGGAAGGGTAGCAGATTCTCAAGGGTATATGCAGGGAAACAAGTCTCAGTGTAAGCAGTTTCTCATGTTGCTCTGACTGATGAATTAACTAATGGAGTTCACAATATGAGAGTTGGTCATTTTGATGAATTGGAGCCTGACATGTTTGGGTTTTGTTTGTTTGTTTTGTTTGGTTTTGTATCCTTTTTTATTATTTTCATGTTGAACAGTTCATACCAACTGCAGGTGGCATTTGTGCCACCTAAATCAAGTTATCATAGAGTGCTTATTTTCAACTAATTGTCTAGATGATCTCTGTTGTCAATGAAGAAATAGAGATGCTTCAAGAGTGTGATTCATTCCATCCTAAAATAGATGTCTAAGCTGGGATGAATTGGAAGTAGCTGTTTTTCTCCACCAAAAAGCAGGACAGCACTGACAACTGATTAGACAAAAAGCAGCTGAAGATACATGAGATGGTCTCCCTCTGAGCTACTGATGTGTCTCTCATCTCTCTCTGTTGTTTCACTGATTTGGGAGAGGAGTAACTTTTTTCAGTATTTGCCAAATAGGGCAAGCATTTTAAATAGGTAGTATCAAATCCACCAGTTTCAGGAGTATGTAAGTTAGAAGATAATGTTTTCAGTTCCTCTGAACCTGCCTATAGATAATCTGTGCTTTGTTTTGATTTGTCAAATGATAACTTACAGAGAAAAAGCTGATGTGTAAGGCATTGTATATATTTCAGGCTGGGATCATCCTAGAAATTGGCATCTGCCCACAGTGAACACTTCACTGAGAAAATGATGGACAAAGCTCACAGTGAACACTTCACTGAGAAAATGATGGACAAAACAACCATTGATGTGATGGGATGTCACCTCTATGAAAGTTTGCTTAACAACTTAAAGGAACAAGCATGTTTATTAAGCCTGTGCTGTTACTGGGCTGAGGTAGGAGAAAATAACACTCTCAAATTTCTCTTAAGGTCCATCTATCTCTAAACTATTTATCTTGGATTTTGGTAGCAATGTAAGCATGATGGCAGGCAAATTTACCCTGTTTCTATGATAAGTTTTTATGCCTGAACTGCTTGTTGGATTTGTCTCTTCCCTTTGTTACTGTAATTCAAGGAAAGGAATACCCAAGGACAGATGTTTCCACTAACTTGTTAACTGAGTTTTCTTTCCTTCATATTTAAAAGCAGTGACGCTCATTATGCTACTAAAACCTTCTTAAAGTAAGAACTGTAAATTCTTGAAATTCCATGCTTAATACATTCAGAAATCTGTGCCACAGGGACATTCCTACTTGCTTAATGTATGTTATGGTGGAAGGAGACCTTTCAGTTGACTGGTATGTAATCATATGCACAGTGCAGCTATCTTAGTCATTCTTTCAGCTGTGCAAAACAAGACACTGCAGATGTTTCAAACCCAGAAGATTCTTTTGTTTTACTTTCATTAGGACATTAGCATTCTGATTTCTGCTGGTCTTAGTTGTTTTTTTTTCTCCTACCAAACTGTGACTATGAAGACATACACATCATGGTTATCTTTTTCATCTGTTTAATAGTAGTAATAATAAAAAAGAACCCCTGTTGCAATTACTTTTCCATTTATTATTGTGATATATATTTATTTGTGGTTTTTTTTTTACAAAGGAATTTGACAAGCAGATTTCTGGAGTTCTCAATGGAGTTGAAACAATAGCCTATGCATGCCATTGTACATGCATAGTGACATGATGAACATAAATCACATACCCACACCCACGCACACACAGAAAACAAGGCACTGTTAGGACTGTACAAGTAACAAATGACCAAGAGGTTATTGATACATTAAAAACTGAGCTCCTAATGAAAACTGTATCAATAGTCACTATAACACTCTAAAGCTTTGCACTGTTTTGGGGTTCTCTACTTAAAAGCCCAACTGTGTCCCTCTTTCCATATGTATTGGACCCCACATTTGTAGGTGAATAAATTGCTCCGATGTTGTTGCTGGAACGAACTAAGAAGTCGGCCAAGCGTTGTGTCACACATGTAGCGGTGTTGCATTTCCGTTTCTCCAGGTGGTGACTACTAAGGTGAAACAAAAAGAGCCAAGATTAAGTCAAATCTTGAGCAATCAAGCGTGCCACTTCTAATAGGCATTTGAGCTGTGCTAATGTGGGAGTTCTTTTAATATGTGCACAAATAGAGGAACATTACAATCCTAACTCCTACTTTGTGCCTGAAAAAAAATCTTGTGCTGCAGGCTATTATCAGTTTTAATGATGGGGGTTATTTATATGCAAAGACCTTAGCAGTCATGTCATTTTTATTGATATACTGCATAGCAGTTTATGACATCTAGAAAAACTGTAATGGTAGTGTAGTTAAGACAGTCAGTGAAAACAATGACTAAATGTTTACCTCTAAGCTGAACTTCTAAATCTATTTAGAGCTCTTACTGATATCATGAGGATCACTAACATAATGACAATTGCTAATATATATTTCATTCTCCTGTTCCCACAGAATCATATCCTGCTCTCACTGAAGTGAACAGTAATCTTCCAGTCCACATCACATGGATTGAGCCCAGAGACTCTTCCTCCCAACTGCACCACATTTCATGCTAGGTGGCAGGCGTTCCCAACTGCTGCTGACTTCAGTACAACTTACGATTTTACTCCGTCTAAACAGAGATTTTTTCACTGCTGAAAAACAGCCACATCTTTTTTGAAACAATAGCAACTTGAAAGTCCTGTTGTAGTAAGAGATAATAATTTGCTGGATGAGACTTGAAAGAGTGTCCATGGAAGAATTTTTATCTAAAAAGAATATTTTATGTTCTGAATCAACAGACCATTTACAGAACTCCATGCAGAACTTATGTAGCATGATATTTATTTTATTTTTTAATCACAACACAATGGTCAGCTTGAGAGAGCTTGGGTTTTCAGACCCAAGGTTTCTTAGACCAATATGTTGTTCCTTCAGACAGAAATACTTGATTGCTGAGATTGCTTATTAAGTTCATTTTCTTGGGTTTCTTCATGCTGATGTAGCATGAAGTAGACAACATGTTGCAGCAAAAAATGCTGCAAAGAATGACAATTTCCCAGTTTCAAATTCTGAGCAATCACCATTGAGTACATTTTCCTATTGATTGAAGAAATTTATTATCTAAAATGTCATCTATTCCTATAGAGTTGTTTGTATTCATTTAAGAGACCAAATGGAATAGTAATTTTGAGAGAAATGTCTGTATTATTCTTCATCACCAAATAAACAGCCATTTCTAAGCAATTAGTATTTTAAATTTACAATTGTATTTAAGGGGAATGGTTGGGTAGGTGTGGTTATAGCTTCCCTTAGATTTCCATGGGTATTTCTATTGATTTGAAAAAGAGTTTAATTAAGCCCTTAACATATGAGGTTTAAACAGCATCTAGTTCTCAAGGAAATCCAGATTTCTTTGTAGAGGTAGAATTGTCCTTTTTGTTAAAGGTACAAAATAAGGCCCTGACACTCTAAGTTTAAAACTCCAGTCCTTACAGGATAGCTACTATATTTCTGGCTGATATCTAGCTTGACTGAACCCATTATACCTGCTAGGTCACTCATCTGCAGTCTTTCATTGAATATGTGCTTCAGTGAGAGGTTCACGCAGTAAGACACTGTGTATTAAGGTCCCAGAAAAGCAGGTAAGGCATATCACACTCATAAAGGTGATGCTTTGTATCTGAGCAATACAAGTATTTATTTTATTTTTAAAAAGTAATATCTGTAAAAATGTGAGAACCTAGTCTCCATTGTTTTGGAAGATAACCAAATTGTCATATAATAATGACTTTTCTTAAAATAAATTCAGAGAGAAATGAATAGGTAACTAACTATACAGACACCTGTATCTATCCATAACAGAACTGTCATTGAATGAAATTCACTCAGAGGCCTGATGAACAGTTAGAATAGTTCAGTGCTGTTTATCTTGTAGTACAAACTGAAAATGGTATTTGATTAGTTAAAAAAGTTACCTGAAAATGGATTTATGGAATTATAAACATGAATACATTTCAGGCTACTTAAATTTATCAAAGCCAATTGCTTCTTTTCCTTCTTCCTATAATTAAATTGATATTTAACTCTGTAATTAAATATTACTTACAGGAAATAGGGGTTTTTATATAAAATAATTCCATTCTAGCAAACCACTGGTGTTACTAAGAAGAGTAGATATATATATATTTATTTCCCTTCAGGCTTGGAAATGTGACAAACCTGAATAAGAAAGCCCTTTCAAAATACACATTTCTTCTCAAGATAATGTCATATTTATAGCCTTTTTCATTTATGAAAGTATTATAATTGTAAAGTGGTTGAATAAGCTGCAAGTTTTGTCACTGCATTTTACTTTCTACCTTGAATGCTTTGATCTTTTTGCTAACAGAATGGCTGTATTTACAAGAAGGGCATTTTAAGCTCTTTTGGGGAATAACAACAGACACAAAGAGTCTCAAGTAACAGAATATCACTGGCAGAAAGTTTGCTTCATAATTTAATCCTAACTGATTTGACTAGAAGGAAAAAGGAAAATTAATACCTTTTTGTCTTTGCTGCTGGTTGTTCTGGTATTTCCTCACTAAGTCCTAAGAGTGTATTCTTTGACATTACTGGCAATATCCATCCTTGTCTCTTGGAAGGACCATCAGATAGATCATCAGCCACAGATAGTAATCTTTAAACAACAATAAAATACCCTATGAAATTGAATAGCTCTATTTTCCCTCATGTTGTTTAAGACATGAAAACAAAAACAATTCATGCAATAATGTGAACATTTTTTCCCCTAAAAAGAAATAAATACTGTTATTCATTACTCACTTCTCAATAGGTGTGGCTTCCAAACAGCTCAGAGTGACAGAAAGTGCAATGAAGAAAACAGACAGCTTTAGGTTGCACATCTTTGCTTCCAAACTTTCTGAAAATAATAATGATTCAAAACTGAAAGCAAAGCCAAATACTCCTCAGTGTATCCTATTACTGATGCCCATTCTGTCCTAAATAACACCAGCTAGTCTTTTGCAGCAAGCTAGAGTATAAAAACCCGATCCCCTAAGTTTAATGACACAATGCAGTTTCATACAGATAGTTCTCAACAGTAAATGTTCATTTTCCATGTAGTAGTTTTAATTCATTCCTTTACCTCCAGTTTTTATTTTCCAATGTGTCTCAGTCTCAAATTCTGGTCCCAGTTGCAATTTACCTTGAAGTTATCTTAGCCTTTTCCTGAAAATTGCTGTTGATTAATAATGAGAAGTATTGTGCTTTTCTGAAAGCACATCTGCTGCACTGCATCTTAAGCAAGAAAAAAGGAAATTGTTTACCTTTTAGTGGTCAAGGAGGTAACTGAAGAAGCACGCCTGTGTTAGCAAGAAGTGTGCATGCAACAATTCCACGTTTGCATCTAGCTCTGGAGTATCCCTTTTCCCTGTTCCTTGCTGACAAGTAATACGGCTCTTATATACCCTTCACACCTTTCTCAGCTCTGACATCAGGCAGCACAAAGAGACTGTCATTAATTCCCATCCCTATAGATAGAAAGTACCCCGGAGAGAAGCAGAGGCAGATGGGTCATTATTACATTAGCACATCAGTAAATAAATATTAACCTGGTATATGCAGGATTCCCTCATGAAGATACTGTAATAACATATTGCACATCAGAACTCCAGCCTCAATTTTATGGTTCTGATAAGATGCTGAGGTAATATTCCCTGGGGGTGTTTTCAAGGACTAAATAAGGTAACAGAAGTTATAAAGAAAGCCGGAGTAAATGAAACACCAGATCACTGGTAACTGAAATATCAGAAAAATGGTATCTTAGAAAAGATAGAATAGTTAAAAGTTGTGCAGGTTTATTGTAGAAGTATGTAATTAGAAGTAATGTCTGAAGATATAAAAGCTGCATGAGGAATAAGAAAAGAGTGAACAATTTAACAATTGACAGGGTGATCATTCAGGGTAATAAAGTAGAAATTTTGTCCATTTTTCAGTAAAGAATAAATATGAATGAAAATTTTGTTGTTATGAATGTAAAATCTTATGTTTTACTAACACTGGTCAATTCTTTATGTCATGCATGAAAATTGTATTAATTAATATTTTTAGGAAGGCAAAGACTAGGATTAAAAAGCTAGGAGATGCCAGAATAAAGGCTGCCTGTGCAAATTTATTTCTCTAGAGTACAAAGAGTATGGGTTCAGGCAAAAATATAGAGCTTTTAATAGACTAAATCCAGTGTTAAAAGAATTAACCTGATTGGAGATTTCCAAGGACACAGTTTAGAACCATTTTTTCCCAATTTCAATGAGAATTAGGCAAACTTTTTTTTTTTTTTTTAAATAATTTTCCTGTCTCATTAATCTCCTTTATATGCCCAAATGCCTTTGGAAACCAGGTCTTTCAGTTATTTATGGAGTTTAAGTTGCTGACACAAAAGCTCAGGCAGTTTTCTATCATGAGAAGTTATATGCATCTTCCATCTCCTCAGAGAACATGAATTAATTCATAACTGCTTCAATGTACACCGCCTTAACTGGAAGCTCCCTGTTTGTTGGTTTAGTCTGTAACTCCAGATTTTCACTGAAATGGCCAAAGTTCCAGTGTGGGTTCTCTTCAGTCATCTGTGCCACTTGAGTCAAATACAGAAGGAATATTTAGCTGGGATCGTAGCCTCTTAGCCTGATACAACAGCTAGTCTGCAAGTAAGATTCTAGCAAGTCACAAAATGTGTGTGTGTTTGTTTTGTTTTGTTTTTTTAAAGAAGGATGCTACTTCTGAATATTTTGCTCTCTGCTTTCAGTGACACAATTATAGACTGTTTATTTTTACCCCAGCTTCCTGTCATCCTCCCCTGGATGGACAGTCCCAGTGTAAAAGTATTTTTTTATCTTTACCATGCCAATTTGTTGTGTTCAATATCTGAAACAAGTTTATCTCTCCAAAGGATCTTCTGATGTTATTTTTACTGCAGCATTTGACTACAATGAAATTGCATTCTGGTGTTATTTGCACTGTAGTAATTTCATTAATTTGAAATAAAGGCATTATTAGACCCAATTTACAAAGATAGAATTGTGCTAAAAAAGGAATAGTGCATCTAATCTGGCTAGTGATTGACACCAGCCAATATTCACTACTTGGATATTGAACTTGAAAATGTCTTGGTGCACTTCTTCTGGGTTGGGAAGAGATCTGGGTGCCACTGACACTTAGTAGTGGTGTGTATGCTCAGCTCTTGTGAAAAGGCAAACTCCTGCTATTTCAAGTCCTGAAAAGCAATGGATAGATCAGAAGCAGTTTGCATCTAAGATCTCAAAAGATTGGGCTGAATATTCAGAAGCTGTTAGGTTTCGAGGCATCTAAGTGAATGGTTGCTGTGTCAATCAAGCTGTGGGTTGACATAAAAAAAGTGAAGCAGGCTTTTCAAAGAAATATGGTCCCAAATCCTAATTCCATCTGTCCTGCAAGGGGCCTTCGGGAGCCTCTAATGCTCTGAGGGAAGAAGAGAAAGGCTTATTCTTGAGTGCATTGTAGAAATGAGACTGGGCTCATGTTGCAGTGCTGTTGCCTACCTCCTGGGCCACAAAGCATTTTGGCAGAGCCAGCAAGAAGCCTATCCAGCTATTAGATGTAATGTTAAAAAAATTAAGGTATTATGGTTTCTGTCACAAGTTCTCAAGCAGGAGTTGTGTTTTCCCACACAAACAAGAGTGGAAATTGTGGAAATGAAATTGTGGAATCTCTTTGACAGCTCCAATTTCAAGAACCTGGCACTAAATACTGTGCAGTTAGTACCAATTAATTAAGTGGTTAGAAAGCTATTTTTATCACTGAATAAAATTCCTTAACCTTAATTTTAGAAAAAAACCCCACCTTTATTGCTGTGAATAACAAATGTTATCAGCCTAAGGAAAAAAATCGAGTATTCTCAGTAAAGAAACCCATGACCAATTCTATCTTGAGTAATTAAATTGTAATTTTCCATATTTACACTGGTGTTTAAGACTGTATGAAAAGATTTGCCTAAAGTGTTGTGCCTATATGAGGGTTAGGGGACAGCAGAGCTGTGGTTTATAAAAATCAGAAGATATGGTATGTTGATGTCCTGGTTCCCTCTGGAAACTACCTACATAAATGTCTTGAGTTGCAAGATGATGAACATCCTCTGCCCAGTAATATATTGGCAGCAGAGGAATAAGGAACCAGTGTTGTGTTGAGGCTGCTGGTTTTATGTACTGGGGAGTGGGATTTACCTGACTAAATGTGAGATGAATAGAGACACCATTCTTGTGCCTGTGTCTAACACAGAAGTCTAAAATAGCTCAGATGATTTGTGCCCATTTCTTCTTTTTTGACTATAAAAACAGCCTTGGGTGACTTGCTCAGATACAGATGTTTACACTGTAGGTGTCTAAATGTATGTGAAATGAATTCCATCAGGGGTGCTTTAACTCTCTTATGTGCTCAGTTCCCTAACGTTTAAGGTTGTCTCCCTCTCTCATATTTATCTTTTTCTTAGGCTATTCTTGACACCTGCGGGTCAGCTGCTTCCCACTTTTAATGGCCTCTCTTCAATTTCTTAGTTCCACATTTGCTTAATAACATTAATAACGCACATTAAGCCTTTTGGTAATGGATATATCTTTCCATTTGTGAGAGTGGCAAAAAGCCACATTTACCTATTGCATGCACTTTACCAGGTGCTGTTCTGCTGTGTAAGGTCAATATCTCCAGTAAATTACACTGTTCCTCAGTTACCAGGAACTGTAAGTGTGCAAATAACTCATGGTTTAGTTTTCCTGTTGTATCATAACAGAAAAGAAAAAGCTTTAGGCTTTAAACTAAAATGAGCATAGTTCATTTTTTTTCAATAAACCAGTAATCATAAGAGCAGCATTAATATGCATCAGTGTAAGTATTACCAGTAATGAAACAGAATGGTGCATGTGTCACAGCTTGTAGCTATTATACGTTGAGCAGAATGTTTCATGTGATCTGATAAAACTGTTTCATTTTTATAACAATTCTGTTAACCTTTTCTTCCTGTCAAATAAGTCTGAATCAACCTTTGAACCAAAAGTATAAAAAAATATGTATTTCCTTGACAGAGTCAGCACATCTGAAAAAGTCTAAGTGTCTTGTGGTCATGATTCTGCCTAGTAGGACACTGTTGTAGCAAATGCAGATTAAATGGAACGTCAGAGCGAGTCTAAAACTACACTAGAGACCTCTGATTAGGAA
>JANIJG010012980.1:0-49088 GCA_024611175.1 Megaceryle torquata | reverse complement strand
CCTTTCCTTTCCTTTCCTTTCCTTTCCTTTCCTTTCCTTTCCTTTCCTTTCCTTTCCTTTCCTTTCCTTTTCTTTTTGAGACTAGAATCCCACTGAAGCTGGAGCAATCACAAATGCAGTAATCAGAAAGTTATCAGCATTAGCATACAGGTGATGTGATCTCAGGATAGCTGTCTGGCCTGAATTCAGTAAGACAAGGAGAGAGTGATGGACTGTAGTGTCTGGTTCTGTCCAGGGGCCCTGATTTGCTGCCATCCAGCCTTAAGATTTAAGGTCAATGCATGATATTAACTTTGGGATGCCAGTCAAGATAAAGGACCAAACTCTAAAGGTGACAAGGAGTTTCAGGCTCACAGTCTTTAAAGAGACTGAGGTGCTGAACTATCAGTGAACCTAGCACAAACTGTGCTTTAAATACCTTTGAAGATTTATACTAATGCTGTTAAACTCCTCTGGCCATCACTTGATCTTGCTCCTGATTGCGCTAACAATTCTTGGCAGCAAGGTAACGCGTAGACTACGTCTCCACCCTGCCTAAGCCTCCAGGTTTGGAGATTCAGTTGCTGTTAAAAATGCCTGTCATGCTCACAAAATCACAGAATCACAGAATGGTAGGAGTGGGAAAGGACCTCTGTAGATCATCTCGTCCAACCCCCATGCTAAAGCAGGTTTGACTAGAGCAGGTTGCACAGGATCATGTCCAGGTGGGTCTCGAACTTCTCCAGAAAAGGAGACTCGACAACCTCTCTGGGCAGCCTGCTCCAGGGCTCTGTCACTGTCAAAGCAGTTTTTCCTCACGTTCAGATGGAACCTTCTGCGTTCCAGTTTGTGCCGATTGCCCCTTGTGCTGTCACTGGGCACCACTGAAAAGAGTCTGGCCCCATCACCTCTTGGCATTCAGCTTTTAGAAGATGCGTACCCCAGCCAATCATGATGTACCACCAAAAGTACTTCCTCTCTGAAAAGAAGGAGATGACCAACAGGGTGTGAAGATACAACCCCTCCACCAGGAGCCAGAAGAAGTTGGCCATGACGCAGTACTGGAAGAAAACCATCACGGCTTTGCAGCCTACCTGGAAGAGAAGAAATGAACAGTGGGAAACTGCAGCATGTTTCCATAGATAACACACTGAATTACCAGTAAACCTTCCTCTGCATTTATCTTTGGGATTGCTTTTTGCAGAACCCGAAGCCTTTATGGGATGAGCTCTGTGGTAAAAAGCCCAAAGCCCTCCTAAGCTTGCTTGGGGTGGACATGCTTGACAGGTGTTAACTCCTGCACTGAGACTGCATCTTTGAGAGATCCAGCTCTGATTGTCTGGATGGCAATCGACTGTGTGATCCTGGAGGTGCACTCATGTTTGGAAACCTTGCTGGGCAGTTACAAACTGATACAGAATCCCACAGAACCACAGAAAGGTTGAGGCTGGAACAGACTTCTGGGGAGCATCTAGACTAAGCCCCCCGCTTCAGAGCCCTGTTCACTCAGAGCAGAGGGCCCAGGATCACATTGTCCAGGCGGGTTTGGAATCTCCAGGGAAGGAGACTCCACAACCTCTCTGGCCCAGGCTCTGCACCCTCAGAGCAAAGTTCTTCTGCATGTTCAGATGGAACCTCCTGGGTTCCAGTTGGTGCCCATTGTCCCATGTCCTGTCATTGGGTACCACTGAAAAGAGTCTGGCCCTATCCTCTTGCCCCCCAGGAGCCCTTTAGCTCTTGCTCAGCATTGCTCAGCTCCTCTCTCAGGCTGCTCTTCTGCAGCTGAACAGCCCCAGGGCTCTCAGCCTGGCCTGCCCACAGAGATGCTCCAGCCCCTCAGCATCTGGTTTGATATGATGGAAGTGATCTGCACTGGAGAGTAAATAAGAATGGGTGGGAATTTCTTCTGCTGTTTTTGGCACTAAAATCAGCATCCTGAGGTACAACACTGACTAGAGCATCAATGGTCCCCCCCATCTCTCAGCAAAGCTGCCTGCTAGTATTACCTGGCTCCCTAAACTCAAAGAAACCAAGTCTCTGACTTGAACAAACTGATACAAAAGCAAAGAAACAAAAATACTGTGTGTTTGTTAGCCCTTGAAAGCAAATTCCAGAGTCTGCAAAAACTAAAAGAGTTTGAGATAGGGATATGAAGAAAACCAAGCCTACAACAAATTGTAACTACTCCCTTAGGAAAAGGAGTGGGATATGTATATTTTCAAATAAAGCAAAGAATAAAAAGGAGAAGCAGCATAAACACTAACAAGCATGGACAGATTTGATTGCAGTGGAAGGGGAGAGATTTGAAAAGGGAAGGAGGATTGTTTTCCTTGAGGAAATGAATAATTAAACACAGTAAGTTGCTGTGTGAAGATTCAGCGCAGCACAGGTAATAGGAACAGTCACTGTACAGAAGAAAAAAAAAAGGGACATTTCTCTGTGGTAGTCAAGGGCCAAACCCGTTGTAAACCACCTGAAACCAGCTGCCCAAAGAACTCTGTCAGCCCCGGCCACTGCCCCAGCATGTGATGCACCCAGGGCCAGCTCCAGCTTTACAGGAGATCACTGGTTGCATCATCACACACATCCACGCTGTCCAAGCATCCTTGAGATGTCGATTCCGAGTTTCCTTCAGGGAGTCTGCCTGGGTAATACCCTGCACTTCTTGGGGCAAGGGCAGGAGAACCTGGCTGCTGGCACTCTCTGAATGTAGCATAATTATTGATTTGCACAAGTGACAAGCTCACATTTCCCCCTCCCTGCTCCCCTCTCCTGCTGTAAACAGTTGCCATGAAACACGCTGGTTATAAAGAGAAGCGTGGAAACTGTTTTCTCAACGCCACATGTTTTAGAGGGGGATTTGTCCCCACTGATCACTCAAAACGAGTTCAACCCTCCCCTAATACCCACTGGGATATCACTCTGGGGACCCTCATTGGCTCCTGCTAATCAATTTACATGCACATCAGCTCCCTCCTGTGAGGCAAAGACTTGCTGCAGGCTGCTGATGGGGGAAGGGTGGAGGCAGAGCAGGCAGTTAACTCCCAGGGAGGGTAGGTGACACAAAACTGAGCTGACAAGGGCTGGGGATGCAGCAGCATCCTCCTTATGTCTTCCCTACGCTCTCTGTTTCTCCCTGCTGTTGTGTGCATATGGCTGGGTGACATTTGCACACCTCTTGTCTTCTGCCCAAAGCTTGAGTATCTGCTTGGTGCTGGTGTGAGCATCCTCAGCCCTCCTGGAGCTACTGAATTCTTTTATGGTTTCACTCTATTTGGCCCTAAATCAGCAGCTTACAGGTGAGACATGAGGTTTAAGGGAGAAGTTTTGGTGCATCTCAACCATGTGCTCCTCAGACATGGATTTTCTTTGGGGGTTGAATATCAGGGAACCTTTTTTGGATGGTTTCATTGAAGCTACAGCAGAGGCATGAGACTGGAGCACATCACAGGGAACTGCAATACTTTATGGGACCAGGAAAGGCTGCTCACAAACAGTACAAGTGATTTCTGCCTAACAGAGACTCTCAGGTAGGGATCTCCAGCCTGAGTTTGCAGAGCTACTGCTGTGTGAGAGAGGAAACTCTGCTGAAGTCAGGCTGTGGCAGCAGAAGCCCCAGATCTGGGTGCCCAAATCCATCACCTGTTCTCCCAGCATTACTTTGGTGGTAGTCTCTGGCCCTACCTCCTTCCCTCACACGGGGGTGGTTTGTCACAGCTCTGAGGTGGATCACACACATGAGCAGCAGCTGAGTTTTGGCAGCTTCTTCTCTAAGGGACCTGGAGCAGATCAATTCTTTTCTCCATGCTGAGAGATATTTGGCTATTTGAGCAGTTGCTACCACCCCAGGCTTTTTTTATTATTATTTACCTGGAGAAAAGATAAAAAAATCTTATGCTGCATAAAAATATGCAACACTTGGGCACATGGCAATAACATATCAGAGCCAGGGAGCCCCTGTGGCATGGGGACGTCCTGCACTGGAACACACTTGGATGCACTGTCCTGTCTTACAAATTAAATCACTCTATTTCCTCGCTGCCTGGGCTTCTTGCTACTATTGCCTAAGCTGGGTAAGTTTAAACCAGACCAGGTATTTCTACAAGAGACACAGTTTCATTGCTGACTGCAGGGTTGTTCCTCCAGTGAATCCTCTTTGACAACCAACTCAGTGCCACCTTGGAGAACAGCCCTTCCAGGCTTTTGAGAGACCTTATTACACACAGCACTTGGTAATGGGTCTCTACCCTCCTGATCGATCGGATTCAGCCTCAGAATGGCTGTAACAACGTTGGGAAATAAAATCCACATTTATATAAGATACTTTACTCTTTAGATGACAGACACTAGGCAGAGATGAGCTACTACAGCTCATGGAAGACTTTTTTCTTTTTTTTTTTTTTTTCCTAAAGAACAGACCTCATGATGTGTCAAGTGTTGAAAGACTAATACAGGCTATGTTTAGAAAAGACATTTTCATCGGGAAAAGCCACGTTACAGCACTGCTTTTTCTATTCTTTCCCCTTCCACTATCTCATTTAGCTTATTTCCTCATCTTTCTCCAGGGATCTTGCCCATGCAGCTACATTTATGACTGTTTAACTGAGGACTACCTGAAAAGGAGACACTGGGCAAAAATCAGCTGCTTAAAAGTAGCCTGCCTAGTGTGTCATTGTAGGCACTACCAAGTATTGTGCTGGGCTTCCAGCTATTGCTCCAGAAGGTCCTGTGCAGACCTTTGGGATATTCAGAGGCATTTTAAGATGCCTATGCTCAGATGGCAGAAGCCTGCCCTTTATGGACAATCCTTGTTGAGATAGCAAGATGGGGGAAAAAATGTATGCGCTGCACTGTACTAGTGTCCTACATGGCTGCTTCCCTCAAGTGTAGACAAATCTGAAAGAATTCCTATTATTTTAGTATTTTAGATGGATATTCACACCTGTACAAAGTGCCAAACACTGTCTTGCTGGTCATGGAATGTTTAGCATTCCCTGCGCGAATGTGAGTGCCTACCTTCTGGAGAGGAACCAGGCCTATGGCTCTCAAAGAAATGACTACATTGCCATGTGAGGAGCATTTATTGCCCTCTGAAACAGAGCTGCCTTGAGAATCCACCCATTTATCACTTAAGAAGGCACTAGAGAAGGAAGAAGATACCACATTTGCTTTGAAAGAGGATTTAATGCATTTTAGGGCAAATATTTAATGAGCTGTTGATACTTTGGAATGTACAGTGTGGAGATGGATGAGTAGGGACAAAGCATGTTGCTGGTTAGAAAGCTGGTGTGATGTTGAAATGTACTTAGTTGAGAAGCTGGGCAAAAATTGTAGAGTGCCAATAGTGGATCAAATTGAGAGCTTTATGGTATGGTGGGAAAAGCAAGAGAGCTCCCCACAGCCAGCACACAGCACAGCACACGTTGTGCCACGGCTGCTGTGCAAAACAACAGTCAGACTGTCAGATCATAGGAAGGAGGCACTCAAGATGCAACCAGACTTTCTGAGAAAGGGACATAAGGGTGGGAAAAGCACAAGTGAGCGATAACCCTACAGGCTTCTTCCCTGTGCCAAGTAGCATTTTATATTTTCAAATAGTGTTAGCCCTGAGAAAACCATCTTTCTCCTAAAACTGACATTGTGACCAGCTGACCCACCTAGACAAATGCAGTTCAGATGCTGGAGGCAGTAATTAACTCAGACCTGAATCTGTCATTGCATTAAACACACATATGTCATGCTCCTCGGTGATAATAACTCTGCTTGAGGTACCCCTGCTCATTAATAACTGTTAAGGATTGTCAGACTCGACCAGCTGCTGAATTTTTCTAGCTCAATATAAGCAGCTTAGTTGAACAGGAGTTGGTTTGAGGTTTTGAGAGAGCTACACACACAACCAACACATCAGCCCTCTGTGAATGCAACAAAACTTCCCCCCCCCCAAAATAAAGAAGCCAATCAACTCCACAGCAATGCTGTGATGGATCACAGAGCATCACTGCACTAACACAAGTCTCTCATGTCTTCTGTACTGGGGACATGGTGTGTTACAGGTTTGGGACTTGGGGCAAAGAATGATTTAGATCAAAACAGAATGCGGGGGCACTTGAGTAACTGACCATACACACACCCGACCCGTCACAGCTGGCCTGGGAATACATTACGCTGTAAACATCTGCCTGAATCTCACTGCCCCATCACGAGACCCAACCCCATGTGTGCCCTCTCCTCTACATGGATGCGACCTCCCCCTGTGAAGACCCCGTGCTCCCCCCTTGTACACTTAAACTCTGTGGCTTCCTGTGGTGTGGAAGGCTTGTTGCAGGGCACCAAGACATAGTTAAGAAAGTTTAAAGATCTATTTAAGACATCACATGCAATCCTGGGCAGTGCTGGAGATCCTGGCATTATTGATGAAGTTGGGACAGTGCCTTCAGTCCAGTCTCCAGTGCCTTTGGTAAAAGTGTGGGCTCAGATTTGCCTCAATCAATCATGAAACCTGGAGCTCTCAAAATACCCTTTAAGATACTTAGGCCTTTTTACCGGGGCTACCACCACTGATGCAGAAGAAAGAGGTTTCTGCAGAGATTTCTGCAGGCCTTTTCAACAGAAGACAGATGAAAACTCATTTTCTCAGAGACAAATTTATCCAGCACTTTTATGCTGCCCAGAAGACATGACCTATCTGAAGGGCTAGTTGCTGAGTGACTCATATTGAACCTGCCCACAGCAACAGCTGCTCTTCTCTCCAACCTGGTCAGGGAGGTTTCCTCAACCTTATTAAAAAGCTTTTTACAGATCCCACTCATGCTGGGGCACATCTGGAAGATGGGGTAGCACTGAGCAAGCACCATCTGCTTTGGGGGTGCTGAAATGAAGGTCTTCAAGCACGAGGACTCACCTAACCCTACATCTCCATAACTATAGTGACATTTTAAATGCTCATAACTAAATTCAGGAGTCTCAATATTGAGCTGATTCCCATCCCACGTGCCTAAATCAGATTGAATCTCATCCCAGCTCTTCTTCTGCTGAGATGTCTACCTTAGCCAAAGTATAATGTAATCTGTAATGATGATGTAAACCAAATAATTGCTCTGCTTGTAAGATTACACAGTAGGATTCATTCCCCATCTCACTATCATGGTACTGGAATTCACACAGTTGAAAATTCCCCATCATTTTATAACCTAAATATTGTAAAGCACCATTCAGAGCTATGCACTGTCCATTAATTTCTGTGTATGTTGCATGGAGATGTCAGGATAATTTTTGTTTCCAAACACATGGGTTTTATTTTTCATGGGGTATTTAACTGCTTTTAACTTTACTTTTATTTTATAGAATCATTTAGATTGCAAAAGACCTTTAAGGTCATCGAGTCCAACTGTTAACCCAGCACTGCCAAGTCCACTACTAAACCAGGTCCCTCAGCACCACATCTACATGGCTTTTAAATAACTCCAGGGATGGGGACTCTACCACTTCCGTGGACAGTCTGTTCCTGGGCTTGACAACGCTTTTAGTGAATAAATTTTCCCTGTATACAACCTAAGCCTCTCCTGGTGATCGTGAGGCCATTTCCTCTTCTCCTATCACTTGTTCTTTGGGAGAAGAGACCAACCCCACTTGGCTCCAACCTCCTGGCAGGGAGCTGTCAGAGCCAGAAGGTCTCTCCTGAGCCTCCTTCTCTCCAGGCTGAACAACCCCAGGTCCCTCAGCTGCTCTTCCCCAGACTTGTGCTTTAGACCCTTCCCCAGCTTTGTTGCCCTTCTTTGGATGTGCTCCAGCCCTTCAATGTCTTTAAGACTTACAAGGAGTAAGACTTAATTCTTATAAGGTTGGCTACTGTCTGAGAGAACAAACCGTTGATGGGAGGAGTGGACACACTACTGGTCTAGGTATTACCCTCTCTATTAAGAATGGAAGGGTGAGGATATTCAATGAGCTTTGCCCTAAGAAGCTGTTGGCCAAGCAGTGCTGTTTACTGGAAACAAGAAGAAAACTTCTCATGCCCAGTCAAGTGGGGATTTTTGTTCCAGCAAGAGACTGGAGCAACCTTCTTTTAGAAGTTACCTTCACAGAGAGAAGAGAGGTGTTTTTTCAGTAGTGACTGTCGATCCTGGCCTGGATTTCTCCTGAGGAGGTGGCTGAGATATAATGTGTATCTTTATTGCCTCAGGCTATTTCTTGTCTCATTCCCATGCTCAAGGCTATTGGCTTTCACATATCATCCTTTCAGAACTTAGCTGGCTTTCACAGAAAGAGGAAAAGCGTGTCACAGCCACGCTCCTGCAAAGGAAGCTTCAGTAGAGGAGACATTTCCAGAAGCTGACTTAGCAAACTGAAAATAGGAATATCAGTTTGTTATCTCAGCCTTCCTCTACTGCACCTAGTCTGCTGCAGAAACAATTTGGTTACACGGGGTAGTGGGCTGGCCCTACAAAGGCCAAAACCACTGTCAACTTCAACAGGACTTTGTTCTGGAGGCCTAATTTGTAGAAATTCTGCATGATGTCAATGGAAATTGTTGACAGAAATAAACCAGCTTCTTATAGGGTGATTCTTTTCCTTCAAAAATGGGTCTCTGGGTCAAATCAGTTTGCCAAGTCATGAAAAAGGAAAGAAAAAAAAAAGAAAAGAGAAAAGGAAAAGAAATAAAAATAAAGAGAAAAGGAAAAAGAAAAAAGGAAAATGAGAAAAAGAAAGAGAAAAAGAAAAAGAAAAGAAAGAGAATGAGAATGAGAAAGAGAAAAAAAAGAGAGAGAAAGAGGGAAAAAAAAAAAGAGAAAAAAAAAAAGTTAATTTACCCTTAGTACACTCAACCCTTTTGTGTAATAACAGAAAAAGCAAATTAAAAGGAAACAAAGAAGACTGCCTGGCAAAAAAAACCCATTACTTTTATTTCTTCCCTCATTTTAATTGCAGTTGTAGACTAGATTCCTACAGGTTAGCAATAAAAAAGCCCCACAAGGTTTATGTTCTATCATGAAGAGGAACTGAGGTCTGACTCCTTCCTTCCTAGTAATTTCAAATGACAACAGAGTGGGTAGCTCTGCAAACTTTCCTGCAAAATGCACAGAAATTTTGGTTGTTCAGGACTTAACACTCTCTATGAATACAGAAATTTGACTAAAGAAATTCTTAAAATGCCATCTTGAAAGAAACAAAGTGGCTCATGGCTTCGGTTTGTGAGGGCCTAAGTTGTCAAGTTCAAAGCCTTGGATAAAGCAATTTCTCATCTATCAGACCTCATCTATCTAGCTCATCTGTACCAAAGACAAGACCTTCGTGGGAATAATCACCTTATGTCTTGGTGATGGGCCCTTCAGCCCCAACTGTAAGTCAACGCTATAGAAAGTCTGGCACATAGTTCAACGGAACTGACTTCACGGTTACCATTTATCTCAGGCCCAGGGATAAGAGGCCCCAATCACACATTTTCCCTGCTAACATGCTGCTCTGCATGAACAGTGACCCAGAAACATTACGTGAGAGCCTTGGCAATAGGAAATTAATTCAATTTCTCTTAACCCGCTTTCCTCTGGGTCACAAGACATCGCATTTTCATGTGCCCATCATTGCCTAAGAGCACACAGTGGAATATTTACTCCATGTCAGCTCTCACTGGGCAATTTATTAAGCCATTATAACCTGGATTTGTGTCTGAGCTTGTTGATCTGTTATTGCCTTCATAGAGCAGAAATGCTGTCTCTAGACTGATGAGCTGTGCTGCACTGCCATACGCCTGCACACACACACAACTTCAGCAAGCTAAGTCTTGCCTGCCTAGATGGTGGAAGGATGGAGACATTAGGAAGGAGCTATTGGGCTCCCTCTCCATCTCTTTCCTGTATCACCATTTCCACTTGCTTGGCCACTAGGGAACCTGGGTAGAATGTTATCTCCCTGGTTAGAGTACCCTTTCTCCAGCAATAGCTCAACCCATATGGACCCCAAAATCCCATGAGATAACCTTGGCCTTTCTTTGTGCTTTGACCTCTTTAATGCCAGATGAAAGCCAGTTGAAAATGATAGAATTGTAAAATCCTTCTGGTTGGAAAAGACCTTTAAGATCATCATGTCCAACCATTAACATAACACTGCCAAGCCCACCACTGAACCATGTCCCTCAGCACCTCATCTACATGTCTTTTGAATCCCTCCAGAGATGGGGACTCCACCACTGCCCTGGGCAGCCTGTTTCAGGGATTAACAACAGTGCAGAAGTTTTTCCTAATGTCCAATCTAAACCAGGAGGTCCTGGTGCAACTTGAGGCCTGTTCCTCTTGTCCTGTCCCTTGTTCCTTGGGAGCAGAGCCCAGCCCCACCTGGCTCCAACCTCCTGTCAGGGAGCTGTAGGGAGTGAGGTCTCCCCGAGCATCCTTTGCTCCAGGCTAAAAATGACAAGGCACTTAAAAGTCTGGCTCTGTTAATATTGAAGTTATGTGAGACAACCTTTATTTTATGTGCTTGCAATACAGCAAAGCACGGTAGGGTCAGACTCTGCACTTGCAGAAACTTGCAAACTCTATGAAAATAAACGGAGCTCTACAGTTTACACCAACAAAAAAAACGTGGCCCCCATGACTCCACTTTATGCCTTGCCCGCTTCCCACAGAGGCTTCCTCAAATACAACGCCATGGGTTGAATTCAGTATGAAGCTCTTCTGCCTGCTCTTCCTCACATAAGAAGCAAGTTTAAGCCCCGTGACTGTGATCCTCAAGGCTATTTAAGCATTTCTCTTCCACTGATTTTAACAGGAGTTATGTAACTATCAGTCTTTGAGGGACTTGGCTTTTCTATTTTGTCTCTTAGGAAAAGTCGCTTGATGTCTGGGGGCAGACTTGTGAGTATTTCTAAGATGGTGATTAGCTCTAGCTGGTCTGGCCTCTGCGCCAGATGACTCAGAGTTGAGTTGAGACGTAAAAATAGAATTATTTTGGTAAATGCATTAACCGTCCCTATTTCGTGCTCATCGATCGCAGAATAATGGCACTTCTGAACACGTCTTCAGTAACAAGGCAAGTCAACCACAAGGCAGCAACTAAAGACAGAAGGTGATTGGAGTTTTAATAATGCCCTTCCCTGCACTTATCACTTGTTCTCTCGTTATTGGCAATACCACATTTTTTTAAGGTGCCAGCCTGGGAGTCAGTTAAGCAAAAACAGTTCCTGCTCCAGAGCTCTTCCACAGTCTAACGTTCTGCCTTCACTCCTGGGTTATTTCCAGGAGCAATGGAGAAGGCAGAGACAACTCATCCAACCAAAACCATGTTAATGTCGCACTGCCAAGTCCACCACTAAACCATGTCGCTCAGCATCACATCATGGCTTTGAAACCCTTCCAGGGATGGGGACTCCACCACTGCCCTGGGCAACCTGGGCTAGGCCTTGACAACCCTTGCAGGGAGAAAATTGTTCCTCAGGTCCAACCTAAACCTCTCCTGGTGCAACTCGAGGCTGTTTCCTCTTATCCTGTCACTTGTTCCTTAGGCAAAGAGACTGACCCCACCTGGCTCCAACCTCCTGTCAGCCATTCACCCTGAGCTGGCAACTGATATGAAAATCCTCTGATGGGGAGAAACACACACACTGGTGGTGGCCATGGGTCTGCCTGAAAGCACAGTGGCTTCCAGGAGCCATGGATTCTGCAGGACAAACTCCCATATTTATACACCAAAATGTTTCTGGATGGATGGTTGAAGCAAACACATCTCACAAGCCTTTCTGCAGCCGTGCCTCAGTCACAACCCCCCAGGGGTGAGAGGTTAGTTCAAACTCCATGGCTCATTGGGTTCTTGGCTCCTCTGCCAGTTAGCATTGGCAGGAATCTGTGGCAACAGACACCAGGCAACTGTTTATTCCAGCTTATATGTCATTTAACCACTCACGGACCTTCATGATAAAACCCTACTGCTAAAAAAACCTGATCCCAGTGAACCACAGATGGGGAAAAAAATGGGGTCACTGCAACCCTGCGTTGTGCTGCAGACACTTTTTGGAGAAAAGCTGGGAACAGGCTGCTCTTTGATATCAGCTGAGAGGTGCTCGAGCAGAAAGGTCATTATAACAGCAGGGACAGGACTCAGGGTAAGGATACAGAAGAGCCAGAGGGCAAAGAAGAAATTGAGTGGATGGAAGGAAAAAGAGAACCTCTTTTTGGTGCTGTATGACACAGAAAACAGGTCCAGAAGGGATCTGTTGGACTGCTGTGCCCAGTCCCCTGCTATCATCAGCAAGCAGCTCATCTAATGTTAGGAATTTATTATAGAGGGTTCCTTTTTTATTCAGATGACTTCTGATCATATCTCTTTATTTTGGTGATTTCAGTTCCCTTTCTAAATTTATTCATGACTAGTGTCCTCTCTCATAAATATGGCCTTTAGATAAACAGCTCTTCTCACTCCTTAATGTTTGCTCCAGCTGATAACACTGAGTTTGAAAGTGAAAAAAAAACTCAACTCCTTTATTCCCCTCATTTATCATCCCAGTGGGAAAATCTCACCATTGCAGACAGCTAGCGTGAGATACAGATCCAGATGAAAAATAGACAATGCTACACAGAGATTTCCCTCCTGAACTCCTGCAGAGATCTGGTCACTGCAACCAATGGAGCCCAGAGAGCCATCCAAATGCAGGTCCCTTCTTCAAAGTGAGGTGAACAGCTCTCCAGGTTCCAGTGACTATATTAATTCAAGCTCACCTGACTAAGGCTGCACTTGCCACACACAGCTCCTTTGCCTTGAATATGCAAGCATGGGGAATGGGAGGTGGACACAGGACTGACAGGAACTCCAAAATCTTCTAAGAGCCCCAGTTGTGGGTTCAACTTTGGAAAGGACCAGATGCCTATAAACTTTTTCTAATTTATTTTATGCCTTTTCCATACAAATTAAACCATAGCAATCGTGCTTCTGTTTCTTTCAAATGAGAATAAAATAAAATACTCCCAAAGTACTGTCTCACATGCATTTGCAAGGCAATTCTTGGTGCATTCTTTAAAGAGGCAACAGAATAAGGTGGAAACTTCCATGTGCATGGCTACTTACTGAACTCACAAAGCAGTGTTCAGATTCTCCACTTTCAAATAGGATGACATCTTTGATGAAGACTGCGATGGCTCTCATTATGAAGGACATGAAGAGGTGCATATGGATATAATTTCGAGTGCAGTGCAGCTTTCTGTTGGGAAGAGATGAAAAGACATTTCTGAATAGCAAGGCTTCTCAAAAGCATTTTTTACCTATTTACACGTTTCTTCTGCCAAGATACAGACTTACAATTAAACATTAGAAACCCGGAGACAGACTATGTTCTGATGTAAATCACTGCAAATCCACTTAAGCCTTTTTAAATCCACGAAACATGTGGCAATCCATACATCTGCAGCAGTGTTGCTGCTCTTCCAATTCTCAGAAAAAAAAACCCAACTCCAAATGCCCAGTGACAGAGAACAGGTCCATCACACTGCTCTCCACTGGTAAAGAAATGTTTTTGACAGAGCAAACCGTGCCCACAATAACGGTCTCTTTTCAACAGAATGTTTGTACTGAAGTAATTCTTATCAAGTGACACGTTTCTTCAGGAAGAGAAATAAATTCTTTGCAGCTGCTGCCAAATTTAACACACATCACAAGCTTTCTGGAGCAATAAGAACTATATTTTCACTGAAAAAAAATGACTAGTTATTAATGTTATTGAGAACAACACCAGGTTTTTCCTGTCCCTTGCCCATTAGCATTTTGAAGATGAATTCTGATCAAGTGGATTTTTCTCTCAACTGAGACTTTACATCAGCTCAAGTGAAAGGCCGAATACTCTGGAAACAGGCACTTTGTACAGTCATCAGAACCACAACAGATCTCACTCAGCAACATGATCAAATTGCCACCTCTTAATGAGTCACCCTGCATCGGCAGAGCTTACGCTCTTAACCTCTGACTGCAGCAAGATAACGTGATGGGGCTGAGCCCTCTGTACTTGCAGGTCAAGGCAAGCCAAATGACAGTGTTTCTCACAAATGAAAAGTGTCAACCTCGACAGTTTGAGCAGCTTGGCTGGCACGTTGTACCCTGTTGAGATGAGGTAATGTGTGTGTGTGTGTGTGTATCTGATTCACTTCTCCTTTGTACGAGGAGGGGAGAGAGCGCATGTGCAAAGATCTTGAAGGGTGAGGCAAATCTTGGTATACACGTGAGAGTTACCCTTAATGTACACTGTTTCCCACAGCTTTCTTTGGGGGTGATATCTGGACCAGACCATCATAAACTGCACAATGATATAACACACTTCAGGGAAGCCACTGGAGAATGTCATGAGGAGATGGAATCACATCCAGAAGGTTCCTCCATCTCAGAGAGGTCTGCTTTTTGCTGTTCTCCCTACACATAAACAACACTGTAACAGAAGTTTACCTTCTATGCGGATTTCTTCATTGGAAGCACACAAATTTAGATGCCTGAATCTATCATAAACAACAGAGACTGAGGATTCATTAATCTCCTGCAATCTAGGCATCCAATGCCATTTGATAAACTGTAGATTATCTGCCCATCAATCCATAAGGGCCTGGGTCTCCTGAATGTTCTGCATCATAACTTCCACTCTTGTACACATCTCAGAGGCTCCAGCATGTTTCAAATGGTTCTGGGTGTCTATGTCATACCACAGAGCTATAGCAGGAAGCGCTTCTCAGATAGATTTGGGGAGGCAGTTTTGGGGTGTGAATCATCTGTACCATTTTGAAGAGCTACTTCGCTAGAAAGGAGCTATTCCATAGAATCCATATACACCGTACTGACTAGGTCTTTGTGGACTATAACAAGGTTATGGGATAATGGCCTCTAACACAGAGATCCATCATGCAATAATCTGCATTTAGTGAGATGAATCCCACCTAAACAATTGGACTGAGGTTGTAACTCTCACACAAACACCACAAATCACATACCAGAAAACAGTGGTACTGCAAGATAGAGGAACTTTCCTCCCCTGTCCAACTGCGACTTGACAGAAGTCTTCTGCATCCATCTGTAACACTCATAGCCTGTAACTTAAACATCCACTATGTCCTCTGAGTCAGCCCCTTACCTATGCCTTTTTTCGCTCACGGTCTTACCTGAAGAGACATAAAATGATCATAGCAGCAGTGAGAGCAATGAGCGACAGGGTATGTCCGATGGTGTAGCCGGTCTTGACTGTGCCATAGAACGTTGTTTGCTAATATGAAGGAAAGAAACAAAACCAGGTCTATCAAAGAGCTGCCAACATGCATTCCTAAATACATCATCACGGAGCTACTACTGACTTGTTTGGTGAGATGAGGAAATTGCCCTATTCCATTCTCTTAAAATATCTCCAACTCTCTCACCTTTTAATCACACCCAGTAGAGTGCATGACTCAAATACCACCGGTGTGAATAACAAGAATGTGTCCGGTTGCAGCAGAGCTTGGACCACTCCAAAACCAGGTTACAGTTACACAAGGAAAAAGCTCATGCAGGAAGGAGTCTGATTTGACACTTGCAGAGACAGCTACATGGTTCTAACCTTGTGGAACAAGACTGACTAATGTTCAGTTAAACAGCATGCTGACACATCTGCAGTGAGTGTGAGGAGCTTTGTCTTATTAAGAAAGTTTGAGAACAGAACTGGTTTGGAAATTGGTTTGCTTTTGTGAGGGCTTAGACATTGTGTTTTGGCAAGCAGAAACTTAAAACATTCTCAGTGAAATCACAGTTATGTTAATTCAGAAATATATGTTAAGTTGGAAATTAGTTCATGGCTTTTCTCTTTGATAGCACACAGAGGAATCTCTGAGCTTTGGAGCACCATGGGACTTAAATCCAACAGGGAATCCTGGTCTAAATAAAATGGGGAAGTAAGGCAACAAAACTCCAGCTCTCCTAAGGTTCTCCAGCAACACTCTTAATCAATATATTTTGATTCTCAGCTTAAAAGAAGGACAAAATATCAGTTGGTATTTGGACATTTTGATTCATAAATGAAAAATCCAACTTTTTATGAGAATCTGACTCACTTTCTGCAAAATATTACTTTCCCAGCCCTTGATTGACACTCCTCTGCCCTTCTTGTCACCATTTTCTATAAAAAACCCAAAGAACCAAACCTGCAAAGAGTGGGTTAGACAGAAAATCTAACCCAAACCTTGTTTGGGAAAACACTTTTTAACAAGCAGCGAGGGTTGACAATTTTAGATGCGATTTTCATAAACCTTGCCAAGTGTTAGGTACTTCATAGAACCATCAAGGCTGTGATGAGCAGTAACCCTCTAGCATTTGCACAAGCCAGCTTGGAGGGGTATTAAAACAAGACAGAGCTTTCAGACAGTGCAAAGGTTACACTGATTGTATCACTTCTTAGACCACAGACCTCAGAGATGGCTAAAAGCACAGTGTCTTTACAGCTCCATTCAATGAATCCACATCACTAAGAGCTCTGGGTCAGTAACTACATAATTCATAGCCAGGGTGCTAGGCCACTTTATCTACCTGATCTTGTCTGTATGATGCCAGGAGGCTGCTGTGGTGGTGGAGTCACTCAGTATGGTATGATCATACCTAAGCCTCGCTCATCTGCACTGCGTGGAGGTATTTCCACTGCAGTAAGGAACAGTGAAGGTTCCACCTTTCCACCCCACTCACTTGCAGATACCACCCAAAGCTAACTAACCATAGTCTTGCTGCCAGTCTTGTTTGAGTTTGGGCTCCTGAAGGCAGCCGAGACTTCTCCAATAAAAGCAGTCAACTGCCTTCATCTTGATTTCATCTTTCTCTCATTATCTAGATTCCTTCTTGATGGCACCAGAGCAGAAGTGCTCCAGGAAAGACCTGACCAGCAGAAGAAGGGAGCTTGTGGTAGGAGACTGAGTTTGGGGAAGAGGTTGCCCCACACTATATTTAGGAGAGCAGAGAAATGGGAGAAAGGAAATTAAGAGATATATCATAGAAGATATCAGTAGTGGGGTGGTGGATGGAAACTATCAGGGTGACATAGGTACAGGCCTTTTCCTTTTTAGAGTTAAGTCACAGGAACAAGTTACACATAGATCTTATTTTGCTGTTATTCAACAAGCAATTCCTGGCCCTTATGCTTTACGATGACCAATCCTGGTGTATAAAGGGATGGCTCTTCATTCAGCTTTAATGTGGCATGTGGGGTCACCTCTGTTCTGGAAACAGCACATAATGACATCTCTTCATTTGCACTTGCTAATGAAAATCACTTCCTATTTTACAGGTATCAAAGCAGAGAATTTGACCCAAGGTTATAAACAGAACTGGAATTTCACTTAGAGATCAGATTACTAAAATATTTTCATTTGAAAAAAAGAGGGGTTTGGAAAAGTGAAGGAAATGCATGTCAGGTTGTCTGGGTTGCACACCTAGACAGATTTACAGAATGAAATCTGGCAGTGTCATCATTCTCTCCCTGAATTCTACAAGCCTCTGCTTAATTTCACAGAACACGCTAAGAACAATTAGTTAAGGTAGATGGTAAACTGAGATTAAGTGAGAATTAGCTTCCTTTGTTTCTGGTCAGTAACTTCTGCATTTGTCCCTTGGTAACTGAGATTAGAATGTGAAACACATTTGTAAGAGAAAAAGAACAGAAATACTGAAGTCATCTTTCAATAGCCCTGTACCCAAATGCATTTTGGGTTCGTGTCACCTAACCTAAAGTCACCTGGGCTCTCCCCAGAGTAAATGCAAAGAGGGACCATTGGAGAGAAAAGTGGGGGGAACTGAGCTCTGGAGGAGTCTGTTTTCTTCACCATCTTCAGACAGAGCCTCTGGGAACACTTGGGATGGCCCCTCTCTGACCAGATGGAGGCATGCAAGTGAGAAGCCATGTATCACATCTGATGAGGGCCCAGCAAATCAACCCCCTAGTTGCTAATACCTGTTTTTTAAAGGTCAGGTGGAAGAAAGAATCATTATCACTGCAAAGACCATAAGCGCACTACTCCGGTGCCTGCATCGTCTGCTTCTTAGGGACTGACAGAGTTCACAGCTAAAATGTTACACCCAGCCCTTATTTTTTTTTTGGTTTCCTATTTTTCTTGTTGTTTCTGACTTGAGACCAGTAAGTGTTCAAAGTACATGAAGTGTTTCAAGCATGAAAGGTTATCAGTCTGTTCTCATGTCCCATACAGCCTGCTGTTCTTTTTTTTTTTTTTTTCTATTCCCTTTACTTCTTCCTTCCCAAAGTGACAGCCAATTCAACAACAACAAAATCTATTCTTCTTCACAGGCTAGTACTGCGTGTTCACCCCCCGCAGCCACCTTTCACACAAATTAGACTTAAACAGCATGACAAAACCGTGGAAATGGAGAGAAAATAATTAAGAAAGAATTAAAAGAACACAATATGTGTTCTCTTGGTAACGCTGCAATCTATTGGGTCACCACAGCATGTCCCAGGAATTCCCAAATCCCCTTTGCAGCTGGAACATAAAGCAGAGCTCTCAATGGAGGATGTTCCCAGAGCAGACCAGTAACAATGGCTTTTGCAACGTGCAACTGATAGCACGCAGCTCAGTCTGAGAAATGGGACACTTGAGGGTGTGACACTTGGTGGCTGACCTCGAAGGCAGGCCGAGGGGCTCTTCAGCAGAGACCTTTGCTATTTTCTGTATTCTTGCACCATTAAGCCTGGCTTGATTCTGTTCAGATTCTCCACTAACTCTTCTAGTGCCTTGGTACACAAAGACCTCTCACCCCACAGAGTTATTCATCATTGAGATTCCTGGGTCCAACATTCACAAACACTGACATGCTGTCATGCAAGTGAAAAAAAGCACTGACATAGGTTTATTATAAACATATAGTTGCAGTGAAATGTATTATGCATTATTTTCTAGCATAAGCTTTATCTTGTTGACTGTGGGGCAGCTCTAGGTGACAAGATCAGATGAACTCTTGGTTTGGTGAGGTGAATATTCCTTCTAATGACATTTGTTGCCCTTTGTAGACCTTACCTTATATGTCGGCATGCAGCAAATCAAAACCAAACACCTTCCTGTGTAATGACAATACTCTATAAAGCTAATCATATCTAATTTACATACAGGCACTATCTCAGAGAGCTTGTAGATTCCATAGAAACATAGAATGGTTTGGGTTGGAAGGGAGCTTAAAGGTCATCTCGCTCCAACCCTCCTGCCATGGGCAGGGCCACCTCCCACTAGACCAGGTTGCTCAAAGCCCCACCCAACCTGGCCTTGAACACTTCCAGGAATGGGGCATCCACAGCTTCTCTGGGCAACCTGTGCTAGTGCTTTGTAATTTCCTTACAAAATTCAGTAACACTGCATGAAAATTTGAGCATTCCATGCCATCTTCTAGATCTTTAGCTGGTTGAGATCAGTAGAGCAGCACTGATGGCAAGTGAGCCTTTTATCCCTTTTGATCTTTTGATGCTTATGTTGACCTAGAAATAGTGGAATCACTCTATCTACTTCAGGATAAATATAAATGTGGAGAGTTCATTTTGAAGTTGAACATGGAAAATCAAGCACCTGGAGTTATGTGTGGGCATCACAGAGACACTGGTCTCATCATCTCAGGTGCTGATCTGCTGCCACCCTCCTGAAAATCAGAGGGAGGATCACCTCTTTGACCTCTATCTCCAGGAATCCTCAAGGGGATTCTTCCTTCTTGAGGAATCAGAATGGGAATGGAAAAAATTTGGCATGGGAAGATCACATGATTCAGATATCGATCCCTGGTCAATCCTGATGTCTACCCATCCAGATTTACAAACCTCTTCCCCTGGAGTGCTGTTGGAATCATATCCACAAGCTACGGTGTATGGCGCGGGGTACACCTCCGTCCAGCCCTGGCTTGTACAATTCCTGGTCACATTCCCTGGAAGAAAAGAGAAAAGGATGATTTAAAAAGAAATGTTCAGCTTGCTGTTAAACAACCATCTGCCTTTTGTTGATTCAAATGTCAAAGCACATTTCTCGTAACACTTGAGTAAGACACTCATACTTTTTCTGTTACAAAGTGCTTATATTACACACAACATACAAATGGAATGGACCCATTAGGTCATAAAGTTCAGACCTTTGGTTTTTGGCACTGCACCAATATTGCCTGAGAGCATTATTGTCATATTGCCTTTGTTCCTGGAAAATTTTTCATCTTAACAGAGAAGTGAAATATTTACATCTTTCACTTGCGAGAAGCCAAGACAGGGATAGATGAAGTGCTCATTTCCCATTACGCAGGTAAGGTCAGAGGTCTGGGAGCTGAATGCAGTCCTCAAAACCATGACCTTGCCTACAAGTTAAGCCCTGATTTTATGTCATTCCTGGGAAATCTACTGTACTCTTGTTTGAGAATCAAACACTTCAAAATTTGGCTATGAGGGGAGAAAAACCAGATACTGACAACCTGTATTTCCTGTTTTAACCTGTATCCTCAAAGGCGGGAAGATTTCCTGGACTCTTCAGCAAGTTGAGCACCTGGGGACTCCAACCAGCAAAAAAAGAGCCTTAAGTAACATCAGGACATCTCTCTCCTTCAGTTCAAGCTGACAAAACTGTGAAGTTCACATCCCTCACTGGTGCTCTGCACTTTTTGGTCTACCTGGGATTGTAAGAGGGCTGTCCAGAGCAAGGCATTTCTCACTCCAAAAGACACCTCTGCTTTCTGTCCCAGCTGGACCTCAAACCCACATCACCTAGGGGCTGTAGAGATGCTAATCATGTAAAAGAAGGAGAGACCAAATATCTGACCAGGGTAGACTTTACCCTAAGGGGTTCAGAGTCTAAAAGGCCGAGATAGATATTTATCAGTCAGAAAACACAATCCAACAGTACAATCTCCCCAGCACCCACTCTGACCACTGGTCTCTGCCCTGTCTGTCTCATGCAAATCACATCCCTGTGGCTTTGTTTTGGTGTCATTTATCAAACAAAACTGCCTGCCATCCCGGACTGGAATGCTGGCACAATAAACCTGACTGAACAAAGAGTAGTCAAAACTCTCTTCTTAGATAAAGGATTACAGCAGTGAAACTCAAGAGCTTCGCAAACATTTCCAACAATGGGGTTCTTTGCACGCAGGAATAATAAAACTTTTGCAAACAGAAGCAAATCAAATGTGCAGCTATGAGTCATGAAAACATTCAAGCATCACCTCCAGGAATTTCTGACAATTGAGCCATCTGAACATCTTCCTAACCACAGACCTGTCTTGCACCGAAATCAGCAGCTGCTTAATTCACTACATGAATCTCTAGGACAGGTGCATTTTGACCCTAAAACTTGCCCCTGTAATTTATCTTTACAGCAGATCTGAACTCCATGAAGGCTCTGGTGCCTTTGTTCATTTCACCAGCAGCTTCAAAAGCAGTTCACTTTAGCACAGATTGACGGGTTGCCATTCCCCAAACTTTTTCAGCGTGGTTATTGTTTGCATTTTCTTTTACCAGGATTCATATCGGGATCACAAGAGATCTTGTGCAAACAAATCAAGGACATGACTGTTTGTTTGGGCTTTTTTTTTTTAAGGCGTTATGTAATTTCTGTTAGTTGGTATTCATTACAATGAATCCCATTATCTGAACTTTTCTGCTTCCTATTTCCTGCTCCAAACTCCTCCTTTCTGTTTGGAGATGCCTTTAGTTTTCATTGTCATTTTGTTTCTTGCTTCTTATTCTCCCTGAACTAAGGGGTGCTTCTTTCAGCTTGCTCTTCTTCTATTTCTCCTAGTTCTTCTTTTTAAGTGCACTTCCTCATACCTGACTCTTTTGTAATTCTTCTCACTGCTCTCAAGAATACATTCAAAAGTTGTCTTAATTCTTTAGCAGATGCAGAAACTAAGCTAGAGGGAAGCACAATGATACTGCATCACTGGGATTGAAACACGACAATAGAAATGTCCCTGATTTTAGGGAAACTCACTTCCTGGGGCAGTTTTTCTACCGTCCTTTGCCACTCATGTCACTTTTTTGACACACAAAATTCACACACAAGGTGTGATACAACAAACCTTGCTAATAACTCTCATGTTCCATACTAGATGTCTGGAAGGTGGAAAAATGTACAGGGTTAGAAGAAATAGATTTTAGCCCACTGCAATTTTGTCTCAAGTGATGGATGATGTCTCCCCTCAGAGTAAACAACATTCCTAATTACTACTACTGACCAGCTTACTGCCTCTCCTGAAAACGAACATGAACTTTGGAAAAGTGCCTCACAAGCTTAGTTCTTAGTCTGAGGTTTACAGGCAGCAAACATTAGACCAAAGTATTAAACCAAGTACGTAACGAGGTCAAATCTCAGCCCTGCCACAGGCCTCCAGTGAAATTGCAGCCAGTTCTTGTGACCTCCCCTGGGGTCTCAGTTTCCCCACCAATAACAGGGCTTTGGTAATAAAATCTGATCTTCCGTCAATGGGAAGGCAAAGTGGACAAAGCACCAGAAGGTTTAGATGCCATTTTCCAGAATGGTTTCCCATTGGTTTGTGTTCCTTGCTACTCTGTGTAACACAAATTCTCCCTGGAAGGATGCACTGATGAAGTACGTTGAAGCCACAAAATGTTAAGTGGCAGTATCCAGAGCTGCTGGACTTGGAATTGGTATCTCCAGCCTTTGAAAATTCAGAAGGTTTCTAAAACTTTCCCATTTCCTATCAGAGCGAAGCTAAATCTTTTAAACTGTATTTCTGGAGAATTAATGAGAATGGAGACCAGGGGGGTCTAACTCAGTGACATGTAATTAGCAATGCACAGTGGAGGAGTTACACTGAGGACTGGAAAGCATCCTAGGGCCAGTAAGTTTTTGCTCCTGGCTCTCCTCTCTGCTGTGAAAAAAGGACTGTCTGAGTCCCTGATGTGAACAAAGTCTCCTCAGTAGGGTGGTGTTACTTAAAAGCCCTGAAATAATCTGCCTTTCCCAGGGTTTGTGTTTCATTTTGATCGGAAATGTTACAACTGTCAAATTAGTGCATCTGCTCCTAAAAGCCACATCCATGTCAATGAGATAAGGTTTTCCATTAAAAAAAAAAAAAAGATAAACAAAACATTTCATTTGAAAAAAAGCCACATCTGACTCTCATTTACAATAACAATAAGCTCAGAACATGTCTTACCAGAACTCAGCTTCCTGCTTTCACAAAATCACAGGATGGTTGAGGCTGGAAGGGACCTCTGGAAGTCATTTGATCCACCCCTCCCTGCTCAAGCAGGGCCACCTACAGCTGGGTGCTCAAAGATATGTCCAGATGCCTTTTGGATACCCTTGGAAACCTCCAAGGATGAAGAATGAACAACTTCTCTGGGTAACCTGTGCCAGTGCTTGGTCACCCTAACAGTAGAAAAGTGTTTCCTTCTGCCCAGGTGGAGCCTCCTGCATTTCAGTTTGGCCATGGTTACAAAATGCAAAGGGAATTAGAAAGTGCAAGATGGTTTCATTACTTCAGAAATACATTTGTGAATAGAAACCTCATATGTAATGGAATTCCTCTTCTGGGTGCTGTCAGAAGCACAGAACAAAATCCCTGGTTCCCTTTTCAGGGTTGCACAATCTTTGCAGAAGCACCAGGCATACAGTCCCATGACTATGGGATATTGTTTACGAGATGCAGAAGCACCAAGCAGATGGTTCCATGAGGTTGGGATATTGTTTATGAGATGCTGTAGGGACCTACTGATCTCCAGCTCATCCACAGCACCTCTGCATGTGGCAAAAAGGAGGTAAGGCAAGGAGGCTAAACTGTTTTCATTGTAGTGTAAATTAAGTGTCTTCTCTTCAGAGCTGCTTAAGGTGCAAATCATGCATGTTGGGAGCTATCCTGGCTCTGCAGATGCCCAATAATCACTAAGGTGCAATCACTCAATTGTGCATCTGCATCCTGAGCAAAACAGCACAAGGAAACTATTAGAGGGATCTTAGCACCCCAGCTCTTTCACTGCTGCCTTCTCTCTTTCCAGGTATCAGGAGAAAAGACTTTAAAGATGAGGTTTGAAAAGGAACAAGACGATGACCTTTTCATAAGGCTCCCTGCCAGGTAGGAAGGGATGGATGTACAAAGGCAGCAAAATAAAAGTGCAGAAATGAAAGGAAAAAGATTGAAAGTTAGTTCCCTAGAGGTGGCAAATAGAACGTGCAGAGGTAATCCTTATACAAGCTAAAGAAACTATAGCTGGCTGCTGGAGAACCAGGGTGAGAAACTAAGCAGTCAGCTTCCCAAACATACGCCGGGATATAAAAGGCACTGCTTACAGAAGGGAATGACAAGTGTAAATATGAGGCTCGACCTTTGACTCCTTTCTATCAGTGTTTATGACAGTCAATGCATAAAAGGCTATTGAAAGGCAAGGGGTGAAACCACGGGGCTGAATAACCAGTTTTCAGAAAGTTCTAGTGCACCGGTGCCTTAAAGCGTAGCATGATGGGCCCTAACTGTTTAATCAAATCACCACGTGCCTTGGTCCAGACCCAGATATGAGCTCTGCCCCTCTTTTAGTTTCAAACCGGCACCCCTTGTCCTGTCACGACAGGCCCTGCTCAAAAGATTGTCCCCAGCTTTCTGACAGGCCCCCTTTAAGTACTGAAGGGAGCCTTGTCTTCTCCAGGCTGAACAACCCAAACATTCTCAGTCTTTTTTCACAGGAGAGGAGCTTCAGCCCTCTAATCATTCTTGTGGCCTCCTCTCGACCTGCTCCAAAAGGTCCATATCTGTGTTCCTTGAAAATCTGCTTGCAGTGTGCCACGGTGATTAATGCTCATGTACAGAAACCACGGGAAGAGACTGAACTTCTGCATCTTTCTAGTACCATGTCTGTCCCAGCAGCTGCTCCTTGTTTAAGCAAACGCTTCTTCAGAGTTCACAAAGCCCTCTCTAATTTCCTAACCTGCATGGTGTGATGGCATGTCTGTTATAGAGATGGAATTGATGGTTGTTAGCAATTACCTGAAGGCTCCCACCTTTCCTTCTGATTTGGTTGTACAAAATCTGGTACATGGCACACACCTATCCTAAGTGGCTTCTTCTCACTTGCAGGGTGATTCAGCAACACTCTGCTCTGGTAGCAAAGACAGAAGGATGGAAATTCCTCTCAGTGGCAGCACCCAGGACTGGCTAAATTCTGAGACACCACAGGTGTCTCCACCACTGGTGTCACCCCAGTAAAATAAATACATCCAACACCTGTAAACTCATGATGGAAATGTCCAAGTAGTTCTGGTTTTGTTTTTTGGATATTCAGATTTTACAAATTGCTTTTAATTATTTTTTTTTTCCTGAGGAAAGAAACATTCTCCTCTTCTCTTCCTATCCCACACCACTGTTATATTTTTTAGTTAGATTGACAAGTAACAAAGAATTGACAGTTCTGATACTGATCAGGAGACAATAAGGACTTTTGTGGCTTTATCCCTGACCTTTTTTTTTTCCCCAGTTGGGTGAAGAACTGTTGAATCTTCCTAGGAAGCAGAGCAGATTAAGCAGCTAAGTGACTTTATGGTTTTGCATCTTGCATATCCTAGTGGTGGGTGGACATGAGCTAGTGTTCCACAAGCCTAACCACTGAATTCATCTTATTCTTATGCTCTGAATTTTTCTTACCTCTTTCGACTAATTCTGATTGCTCTTTATACTTTGGGCTTTTGCTTGGACTTTCCAGGTCTGTCAGCCCCACTATTTCTTTATATATATATACCTCATATGGTTATTTTAGACCTGCTGATGGACAATTTCCTTTAGCAACCCCTTCTCTCACACCACGAAACAATCATTCCACATCTACTTTCTCCATAACATTCATGATTGTACGTACCTCTTTGATTGGACTTAGACCCTTTGAATTCCCATTTTTCTAGATGGAAAAGCATTAATCTATCTACTCTACCTTGTGCAGTGCCTGTCCATACCTTTAATCATACATTCTTACAATGATAGTGGCCCTACTCTCCTTTGGATGTGAACCTCCCACTTCCACCTGTCAGACCTCCTCAGCTGTACCTTCCATGAAATCTTCTGGCCTTGATCTTGGTCCTTCTACCACCCACACAAAGAGCCCAGAAAGCTGACTCCAACTTTTCTTTACATATATATCTACAAGAGCTCTACATCTTCTTTGCAGTGAATATTTTTCATCACTCTTTGTTGGGAAAAATGAAGAGACACCATTCTACAGCAAAACACTATGTGCACAATGCATTAATTAAGATATGTTTTCAGGAACAGGAACGAGCACTTGCAAAACTTCTAATTTAATTTCCTGATTTATAAATGTATTTGGGAATGATGTGGAAGAGCTATGAATCGGAATGACTTTGCAGGTTGGGTTATACCAACCAATAAAGGGCCTGGTAGAGGAATGACACAATTTATTAATGATGTATTGGAAGAGAAGAGAGGAATTCCTGGAACCAAGATAAAAGCAAACCATTTTCTTTACAAAAGGTGTTTGATCTGGGTAGGAGTTAAACACAGATGAACTGAATAAATGCAGAGAGGCAACTGTATTCCAAGCAATTTGTTGCCTATGTCTTGCTCTTAAGGTTTTTCCCTTTCTTAATTTCTTTTTGCCTCTCATCCGTTTCAAATACACACTTCAGACTCAGAAACACCTTGGAAAGTTTGTGTCATAGGTGAGGTTTTAGCTTTTTGATCCTAATGGAAGAAAAACTCTTATTGGCTTATAATAGGAGCCTGAATTCATACAAAGAGATATAAGGTCAGTCATTGCTAAGGGGTGTTTGCTTTTGTCTCCTCCTTGCTTCTCTTGCCCTTTTTTGTAATAGCTTCTAAAGGAGAGGGGAAGGTCTGCTCTGAGTGGCAATCTGTCCTGCTTCTCTGTCATCACATTCCATGGGCAGAAATCGATTTTGTTTCAAGCAGAAGCTATTAAAGCAATAGCATTTCTTAGCATTTATTCTTCTTGAGATGCTGCTGAGCCCACTGGAACATCGCTAGTTCCATTTTTATTATTGATCTGTCCCACTGTTACTGGGAAACACTTGAGACTTTCAGACAGCTACAGCTTGCACTAAACTGGATGGTGAATCAGTTAGATCTGGGAGAAACTTAGGGGGTAAATCAAGACAAGATATCTTCCAAACTTGCTTTCTCTGCCTCGCTCATGATCTCACCAGATCATTCTTTCAATACATCTTCTGCTTGGTGTTTCATGCTATTTCACAATTTCAGTATTTCATTGTTTCATGCTGTAGAACAACCTGTGGCACGGTGTCAGCACGTCACATGACAGACACAGCCTTCAGGCTCTTCATCTGTTCTTTCTCACACCACTTGCCCTGCAGTTCTTACTGCCACAGCTCTGGAGCCTTGATTCTTACTGCACCCTGGATTTTGGGAAATCCTCCATTTTCCCTTATCTTCCTTTCTCCTTCCTGCACGTAAATCTCTATGTGTGAAGACCTTGACCCTTAATAAATACAGATAATTCCTCCCTTCTTAACATCACATGTTCCCCTTAATTAGGCACCTTCTGTAAACTCTGTTTTCTCATGTTAAAAGCAGAACTTCTGCTTCTCTGCTGCTATCTGCTCATCCTTCTCCTCATTTTATTCAGTATTTATTCCAGTTTCAAAAGTAATATAGATTAAAGGAGGAAAAAAAAATGAGGAAAAGAATTCTGGCTCAAGAGAGAGAGAGATTAAGATGTTTTTCAAGTCATTGAGAATAATTTTTAGCAGAAGGGAAATAAATGCAATTCTGCATTTTTTGTTTGTTTTCTTCTACTTCTAGATCTCTTTTGCATGAGAAAAAGGTTGGGACTCATTTCACCTCACTTTTGCCGTGGAAATGAAAGTCTCTCTTCCTTATTCCCCTTCTCCTCTCCTTTGGGGATGGAGAGGAGTTATCAGAGAGGGTCTGTCATTTGTCTGGTAGTCAGCCCTGACCCTTGACATGCCTTCATAAGGGAGGGGAAGGGAAAGTACAAGTAAATTTAGAACACCAGAAGAAAAAATTAACTTGGCAAGCCTGAAACTCAGGATCTCCCCTCACTGAGTGGGATTCCAGAGCTTGGTTATTCCCATCTCAGTCTTCTTAAGTCAATCTCATAATTGAAGCTTAAGAAATATCAGTGCTAATTCTTACTGTTTAACTTGTGAGTGATGGACAGGTTTTTTTTTGGAGAAACCACAGGAAACAAATGCCTATTACAAATGTCACCTGACACATACTGAAAGGAAACGGCAATGCTCTGGTCAAGGGATAGCAGGTAATGCACTCTGAAAACAAAACGTACCAAAAAATATTTTCATCTGTCTCTTTCACGTGGTACTGACGAATTTCATGAAATAATGAAAATCTTCTGGATTTGTGAATAGTATAAAAATTTAATGTCAAATGACAGCAGTACTATGCTAGGCATTTTAAGGTTTCTAAATGCCACGAGATATTTTATCCTTCATTTACCATGAGATAGGATATTAGTCATTTGAGAGGCATATTTTCCATTAGGCAGTAAAATCACATTAACTCTTTGTTTCCCAATATTTCATCCTTTTCCTGCTATTAATATTAAAAAAAAAAATTTTCTCTTGCTCACAACTCAGTATAAGCTTTCACAGAATGGTAGGGGATGGAAGGGACCTCTGAAGATCATCAAGTCCAACCCCCCTGCCACAGCAGGACAAAACTAGGGCAGCTTTCATGTTCCTGCAAAGGGATCAAAGAGTAAGACATAAACATTAACCAGATGAGTGATTTCCTTGAAAGCTCTTCAATGATACTCACTACTACAAAGCAAGAACAGCTACACAAAGTTTAATGGCATTAATTTTGCAACAAATCCTATAAAACCAGAGGCAATCTTACCCTCCCTTTATTTAAGACCGTATCTGCTTTCTGCATTTGTGTACGAACGTGCACAGTGCACAGCTCAGAGAAAATCAAAGCTGTTGTTTCTGCTCTGGAAAGGGCATCGGTCTCTGTTTACAGAAGGAAGTGCTGGCACTGCAAAGGTGGGATTCACCTGTCTTGTAAGACATTCACATCTGCCAGAGCTGCTCTACAGTCATTGGGTTGTAAATGGAGAGTTTATTGATGTTACTCAACTCATCCTGAAGTCAAAGTCTAAAAGTCAGCTGAGCTACACCTCTGAGGAGCCCATTTCTCACTACTGACTGGAAAACAACCTTGGAGATAGAGTTAGATATGGAAAACTCTAGAATCAGTTGATATGAATGCCATCCATGATTTCTGAAATACAAGTATCTTAGCACCAGATTCCAGGTGAGGCTGGACAGGGGTCTGAGCAACCTGCTCTGGTTGCAGATGTCCCTGCTCATTGCAGGAGGGGTTGGATTAGATGACCTTGAAAGATCCCTTCCAACTCAAACCATCCTGTGATAGAATCACAGATTCTAATTTATGATGAGATGACTCACATCCTAGCCAACACTGACCAAACCAGCCAGCTCTGCACTCACTAGAATCCCTGGATGACTGTCAGATGCAGAAAACTACATTTAACTGGAGGGAGCTCATCCAAAGCAATATGAAATCCCCCTGGAAGGCTAGGTGACATTGCCAGCTGCAAGGCTAGGTGACATTCGCTGAGCTCACTGCTCACAGAACAGCAGAAATGCCAGCAGCCACATTACACCATGGGTACACAGGGACAGGTCATGTGTTGGCTTCTGTCTGAGGCTCTTTCTTGGCCTGGTACATTGAGATAAGTGCACAGAGATCCCAGGTGATGCCCTGGCTGCTCTTGGTGGAATCTAGATTTGTGCCAGAATAGGAACCATTCACTTGTCTAAGTGTAGGTTTTCTGAGTTACTTTTAAGATCCAAAGATACATGAACTCTGGGAGAACTGCACCTATCTGCAGGGGAACACAGAGACCAGGATGTCCTAGGACAACCTGAAGAGCAGTAGTTGCCCCTGAATGGGCAAGTTTATTGAGTCTCATCAGCCCATCCTATCAGACAATTAAAGGCACCTTGCTTTCCTTAGCTTAAATTCAACATAGCCACAATAATGTATCTATACAATCAAATAGATACAATATTTCCTCATTGCTCTGCTATGGTGGGATGACAAAAAACTCCTTATAGGGTTTTTTATTTTTCTTAATTCCTGTTTAATTAACTCTGCTGGGCCTCTAACAGCCAGCGAAGGAATGTGCTCAGGAGAGGAGAAGGCACAAAGCATCAACAGCAGGCAATTATTCCACATGGCTGGACCAACACACAGGGGTCTTGTCCTTCAGGATGTGATATTACAGCAGCTTCTGCCTGCTTCCCCTGGGTGTTGACAGAGCAGCAATGAACTACTGGGAAGTTCTGGAAACCAGGAGGTTACAGCACTAAGATAGGACTCAGGATTTTTCATTTCCCTTCTGGGTCTACTTTGGGTGTAGCCTTGGGCAAGTCATTCCATCAGCATGTGCTAGTTAATGAGTGGAGTGCCCTGGCCTGCTAAACAGGGATGATATTTTGTCCTTACTCCGATTCATAATCTGTCATGTGTGTTTGGACTGCAAAGCTGTAAAAGTGGAGACTTATCAGCTTGGTGCACAATCTCCAGAGCAAAAGAGTTTAATTCTCTGTGGAGGCCTGCAGGGCTACTATAATAAAAATGGGAAATAATGACTATAAAGTACCAGGAGACAAAGAATCCTGTTGCACGGCCCTTGAGACCTGAGATTTAAATTAAAGCTTCCCAGAACATCCTGAAGAGTGAGTTAAGCTACTTTCTCCCTGACTCTGATTTGTCAAGTTTGTTTCTTGGCCTGTGGCCAAATTTGTCATTTCAACAGAAAAATAGTTTTATTACGTACAGTTTCAGCTTGTTTATTTTACGTCAGACTTAATTAATTACAGTGCTAAACTGTTCAACAAACATACTATTACAAGTGCTGATTCAATTTGCACTGCACAACATCCATATTATTGGATTTTACTGGGAGCCATTTCTGCATCCCTATGATGGAGAGCAGTATGTGGTGCTGCAAGAAGGATAGGGAAGGTGCTCTAACTGTTCGGGTATTTGTGTAGGGCTTGGAAACCTCCTTTACCCTGTGGAAAGAGCTTGTTTCTCCCTCTGATTATACCAAGAAACTTCCCCCCGATATGAAAGTCCACAGGCAGTGCAGAGGGTTTATGCCCATTTCAGCGAGATGAGCTGTCTGGTTTTGCTTACCAAGAATAGCGGTGAGGAATCTGAAGTACTTTGGGCAAGGTCGTACCACAACTTCTCCTACCTCTGCTTCAGGCCAGCATGTGATGTTGTCCCACTGCCTTCTGCAGCCTGGGGAAAAGAGAAAAGTGGATTGTAAAAGAAACACAAGTGGTAACTGCTGGGTGGAGCAGAGGAACCGGTGCAGAGCAGGGCAGCTTGGCAAAGGCACGTGGAGCCAACCACCTTGGCCAAAAGGTTCCACCTTTTGGAAGGAAAGGCACATAAATGTCTTCTTTAAACATGTAGCTTTCAGCTACCCCAGCCCCTGAAATTCAGCACTGGTGGTGGTTGTAATTTTCCAGAAATCAGTACAGAAAGAACAGCAGACTGGAGCAAGAACTGGGCAAATTGGAGTTAACAGAGGTTTTTTTTGTTTAGATGAAAAAGGGAGAAATGCCTAACTTAACATCTCTCATCCTTGCCCTTGCCCTGTGGCATTAAAACACCTGGTCTGAACATGGGAGGCATGCTCCCCTTCCTCCTCTGCCTCCCCCAAACTTCTGTCCCCAGCTTTTTCTTTCTCTTGAAATGAGATGATTATGCGGAAAATGTGCTCAGCAGGAAGGGGACACAAACAAGGGATCAGGGGCCAAATCCCTTTCCCAGAAGTAGCTTTTCCTCCTTAAAAAGATAGAAGGCACAAAACACTACTGGAGGCCAAGGAGGGACAGTGCTGTCAGTAGGAGAGTTTATGAAGTCTCCTCTAGAGACTTTCAAAACCTGCCTGGACATGATCCTGGGTCACCCTGCTTTGGCAGGGGGGGTTGAACGAGATGATGTCCAGAGGTTCCTTCCAACCCCTACCATTCTGTGACTGTGACTGTGATTCTATGGAAGGGTGGTTCAAGGAGGTATGTTAATGAAAGTCTAACTAATGGAGCTAACTTCAGGGAGGAAATATAGGATTTTATTAAGATTAAGCATTCCTGAAGATTTTCTGAATCAGAATGTTCTGGGACAAGAAAAATCACCATGTCCTTCCTCCAGTTATAATATGCTGTTCTGACTTTGCCCTCTTATTTCTTCTTTCTTAATGATCTCACATACATGCTGCACTGTCGACTAATGTAACATCAGCACTGAAGCCAAAAGGAGTTGGCATACCTGAATTTAAAAAAAAGAATCAGATGTGTTTTCACCTCAACATGTGACATATTTTATTGTTCTTACTAGAATTCTGAAAACATTTATTTTCTCTTTAAATTTCCAACCGACAGGCACTTCAATTGCTGCCTGGGTTAGATAGATGGGTTGTCAACAGAGCTCACTTTTTTATAGCACCTCTACTCTCAGTTATTTGTCATGCCCCATTAGATTGCAACACTTCCCCAAAAGTGATTAACGTGTTGCTGTTAAGGTCAACAGCCTAATGAGAGAAACTAGAATATGAAGAAGAAAGCTTTGAGCAAAGACTTTACACAAGCAAGCAAAGAGAACTATGAAACCCACTGCAAGCTGCATTTCTTGGTAATTATACCCCGATCTGAAATGCCTCCTTTAAATCACCTTTTACTACTTGAGCTAAGCAAAAGGCTGGTGTCATCATCAGTCTGTTCAGACCGAGGCAGCACACTGTCTCAGATCAATAAAGAGAGCACACAAAAAACGCTTTGAAGCTGGCAAAAAAAAAAAAAAAAGAACCCTCAGCTCTCTTTCAAAGTTATTTTGCAGGCTTTTCTTTCCTTCTTTCAGGAGCAAATAGAACTTTTCAAATGAAGTCCTGAGGTGAGTTTATTGGAGCCTGAAAACCAGAATAACTGACGGGATCGTCTTCACGCGTGCTCTTCTGTGGCATTCATTAAAATTCCATCTTCAGGTTTCTAATATCAGGTGCAAAGCTCAGTTTCCACAGCGTCATCCTTATCTGCCACCAAACAGCCAGCAGCTCAAAAAGTATTAAGATATTTAGATATTCTGCCCATGGAAGACAGATGCTTTCATGACAGGATCCTTCATGTTCCACAATCTTTTTCTCTATCCACCTCAATAAATTATAGTGCACCCATTACCTCAGGACAGGTTATAATGCAAAATAAAATATAAGGTAATAGTATCAGATGGCTTTTTAAATGGCCTGAATTATGCACTTTGAGAATTATTTTCCTGGGGTTTTTTTTGTTTTATTTTTTCCCCATGGTAGCATTTTTAACACCACCTGTGATGCTTGAAAAAAAAAAAAAAAAGATTTTGGGTGTTCACTTTTGTAACAAAAGCTCTTTGATTAAAGTGACGACACACAAGACTGGCCTTGCAAGACACACAAAGTGGATCTTTAACAATTATTGCCTTGGTAAAGGTCTCTCACATCTGCCTATTAGCTCTTCCCAACACCACTCTTCCTTATTGCCCCTCCCCAGACACGCTGATAATATTTGTGCAGCTGCCTGGAAGGGTCCAGCTTTTAAAGGTGGGATTCATACCCCTAAAATATATGCACCTAAGAGTGAGATGTGTAAAGCTAAAGAAACCAGTGGAATCCAGAGCTCTGGCTGGCAGCTCATGTCACTGTAGGACTGTTACCTAAATTTCAGAGGACGAATCCTTCTTTGGAGTTGTCCTCTTTCTCCAATGACTAGAAGAGAGCTTGCGTTGAGTCATTTTGTTTAACGAGCAGGAATAATGCAAAGAGTGCTACTTTCAAGATGCTTCACATTTGCAGTCTAATGCCAATCACCCTGTAGTCATCCCATCCCAAAATCAGGCCAAAGTTTGTGCCTGTCCAGCCAAACCAAGACACGGATAACCTTTGTCAAATGGCCTTCCAGAAAACTGGTTACTTTCTCCCAGTCTGACAGACCTTGCCCTGGCAAACTGCTGGGATCAGGGGGCTGGCAGGTAATATTCAGTCGTATCAGTGTGACAGATCAATACCTAAGAAAAATATTTGATGGCAGAAACAGCTGCATTGTGCCTTGGAAAAAGGAAATCTCTCTCTTCCCCGTGGCATCACTTGGCCTTCATCGACGTAATAAAGATAACTATTTGTTTTGCCTGATCTAATCACACTTGGTGATTGCTAAGTGCTTCTTAATAATAATTATAAATATTGTCTTCTCCCTCTCACTCAGTGTCTGCAGGAAGGATGCAGAGGTATTTATCAATCCTTACCCCAGGCAGCAGGTGCAAATGAGCCATGAATACACCTCCCCTTCAACTCCATTTCAATCAAGGAACTGCTCTGCTCATTTGCTTGTTTCCAAAGGCCAAGGAACACACACTGCCAAGGGCTGTGCTTTGCTGCCCACAGGACCACAACGGTCTGGAGAAGCAGTGTGAAAATAAGCAGGTGACTTCTTCAAGACAGTAGCATTTACCACATCCCTAGGTAATCAGTCAGGTGCACTCTAAAAACTCTTGTAATTCTAAATATCTATCTATATGAAAGAGTCTTCTCAAATATTTTAACGGTGACTTTCAGACACTCAGCTTTGTCCTGCTGTTGCCTAGTAGAACATGAAGTGCTCTCTGGAGCCAAATATCTTCTTCTGGAGGGCCGCAGGGAGAAATCCTTCAGGACTCTAATGAATCTGCCTTTTAACCTTCATTCAGATAAGCAGATCGAACTACTCATCATTCTGCTGTAAGCCACATAATTAGTGCAATTGCTAGCAGCCAGCTCTCTCCTTCTCAAAGTGGGCTCCTGGAGTCTGGCTCAAGGAATGGGTGTCAGGCTGTCAGCCACACACTGGAACTCAGATCCTTACATCCAGCAGCTCAGACTCCCTCTTTGCAAGCCAAATGCCCCAAGTGAAAGCCAAGGGCTCCACCAGCCTCAGCTGGGCTTTGGAGAGCCCTCTGAAAGGCTGTGACTCAGAAGTGGCTGAAGACCACTGACACAGCCCTGGCTGCAGTGGGTTAGGAAAGCCCACCATGGCTGCAGAAGGTGGTAACCTTTCCTACTGTCTCTGCTAAATGTGAATCAAAGCTCAGGCCCTCATTTCCTCTCCCTTTAAAAGGTTAATAAACAGAAAACAGGTCAATCATCACGAGGCACAGGTATACAGTGGCTTGCAGAACCAGCAGACCAGAGCTCAAAAACATTTAAGTCATATCTACGCTTACAGCAAATATAAGGTCAAAGCTTATCTGGGAAGCAGCAGAGAATAAATTTCCTTCATGAATAAACATGACTTCTAGAGCTTCTGGCACGGCTCTGAGATGTGACTAGGTTTGGCTGAGGAAAGAAACGAATGGTAGTAAGCTGGTACCAGGCACTTTCTCAACCCAGGTGAACTCCCAATTCAGAAAAAACCCCACTCCCTTTCAGCACATCTCATTCTCACCAAATTCTCCCTAATGAATGGGGTCACTCCTGCTCTCTTTGGAAAGACATCCACACACACGACTTTTGTTCTTTGAATCCATGTTCAGATGCAAAGATACACATTTGATGCCTGAGGGATCTCGGGATCTCTGCATGCCTCTCATTACCCACAGGGAGATAACAGCAAGGCAAAGACACAGCTTGATAAAGCCAAGCAAAGATATCGCTGGGTACCATCTCAGGCTGGTGTGCTTGCAATGGAAACTCATTTCCACTCCAGTTTGGCATCCACCCTCTCTGGAGTTATCACCACAAATATCTACAGGGTGACATTTATTCTCCACCTGCCAAGCTCCTGAAGAAGTGCAGCCTAGGTGCACACCCATGGTTTGAACAGGTTGGTCTCAGCACAATCAATTGTTATTGCATCAACCTTCTTGTCCCAGTTGAGCGTTAAGCTTTTGTCTGACTGAAGAAAACAGCCCCCAATAGATGGTCCCTGCAATAATCTATTAACTCAGTTCCAGACAAGCAGCTTGGATTCAGTCATGGCAGGGGTTACAAAAAACCATCCTGAGCCTTGGGGTTACTACAAATGCTCCAGAATCCAGTGAACAGAGACTTCCTGAATCAGGGATAATCTATTTAAACCTTAAAAGTTTTACATAATAATAACTAATAATAACAATAATAATATACCTTGGATGCATCCTTTTTCTTCCATAAATCTTTTAAATTATATGCAATTTGAATTTGCTTCTAAACCCATGGAAAGTTTTAAATTTCACAACCTCCTGGGCCAAGGGGGTGCACGCTCTAAGTGTCCACTGAAAGAAAAAAATACATCCTTTTCTGAATTCACTTTGAACCTGCTCATTGCTGGTTTCATTAGGAATTGCCTAGTTCTTTTCCAAAGACAGAAGTATTCATAACTTAACCACAATATCCCTTTCCCTAGGAAGAATAAACATTAAATCCTCTTTCCTATCCCTCCTTGGGCACCTCTTTTTCAAGCTGAAGTGTCCTAGCCTATTTAGTTTCTTCTAGCGTGAGCAGTTCCTTATCTTTTCTCCTTTGTATCTTCTGTAGTTTTCATTCTACCCCATCCTGTCCTGCCCTGGACTTGCAGAACAAGGTTTTGCTGTATTTTTCTGTGACAAATTGTGTTTGACCGGGGCTAGCTTGGCTCTGAGATTTCACTAAATGAATCCTCTCACCCTTCCCTGCAAAATTCAACCCTTTCCCTCCTGTGTTGCCTGCCATGCCCTCCTCCCCCCCAGCCTCGCTCACTCAAGCATCCTGAGGGCATCTCTCCTTCCCCAGATCCATCTCATCACCTTTTTATTTTTATTAACACTGACAGTCTGCTCTGAAGCCAACCCCATCCCCTTTCAACTTTCCACGGCTCTGCATTTCATATGAGTGGGTTTTGCCTGTCATGCTGCCTGCTATCACTCCAGCTCTGTAGGCAGGATGTGACAGAGAAACCACTTAGCTGAAGGAAAACCACGATCCTGCCAGGGCACGCAAACCCCAGGCACTGTAGCATTTCCTTCCCGCTGCTGATGTGCTCTTTGTGAGGCTTTATTCATCCCTCAGTGAGGGATCTGCAGTCCCAATTCAGCAGAAAATCAGAGAATCATAGAAGGGTTTGCATTGGAAGGGAATTTTGCATTGGAAGGGAATTTTAAAGGTCATCTAGTCCAGTCCCCCTGCACTGAGCAGGGACATCTGCAACTAGAGCAGGTTGCTCAGAGCCCTGGCCAACTTGACCAGTGTTGCCAAGGATGTGGATTCTTGGGCAATCAGAGGAAGCAAAAAGGATTCCTAGACTGAGGGTAAGTGAAAAGAGTTCACCTTGGGCTTTACCTCAATATGTGTGGCAAGACAGAGAGACTGTACAAGCTGGAGAGCAACAAGAACGCTGTTCCTTCCTGTAAAAATGGTTTTGCTCTTCTGCGGTGGCTTCCAGTAGAAGCTGTCCAAGCACTCAACAGGAAATGCTAAAAGATCTCTTTCTTCCAAAATCCTTGCAGAAATTTGACTCAAAGACATATGAAGGTAATCTCACCTTAAGCCCCTAGACTGAGTCATTCTAAACAGCGCAGAAGAAACCACCAGAGACTATTCCTAGTGAACTATTTTTAAGCATCAAAATCCTATGAGTTTTTCTATCATCAACATCTAATTGTTTCAACAAAACCCAAACATTTCTACTCTTTCAGCCTTTTTATTTAACCAACAAACTAAACACTTGACTTTTTTCATCACTCCCTTTATAAATCAAATTTGTAAGCTGAGCCCTTCTGCCTGATTCCAGAACATGTAAACTGAAACAAACAATCCAAGAGTTAAGACAAAGATTTACAAAGTGGGTTGCCAAAAATATAGCTTATCTTCTCACCAGCATCTAAACAAGAGGTAAGTCTCTAGGGCTTTAACATGGAATGTGCTTAAAGGATTATTCCAGGGCTTCCTCATCCCTTGCTCAAATCCTCCTGTTCTTCTAGAAGTTGTAGAGAGTTTGATTCATAGAGAACTAGGCTTTGAATTTAGGTCCCTACTCTTCATATATGGCTTCTCCTGTGTAGGCACCTCCAGAAAGAGATTCATAGTGAAGATGACCTGGCTCAACCTCTAACAATGCTTTTCTGACTGTTGGAGAGACAAGAGTAACAAAGATTAAGATCTCAAATGGGACTCATTCAGGCTGTAGTCCCTCCACACCTCACTGTCTTCTACCAGAAGGAGACAGAGATGTTGGGAGGAGGAAAGCATTAGAGACTTTGGGGGTGTTCCTAATAAATCAGGCCAAGCAGAGAGGACATGAGTGCAGCAGCTCTCCCTGACAGTTCAAGTGCCATGAGAGTCAGGAGACTTTCCCTCAACTTTCCAACATGCAGTCCAATCTGCATGAATTCCTTGCCTTGCTTAAATGCCTATGGCAACTTGAACAGTAGCATCAAGATGAGAGATCAGAAGACCTGGCCACTCTAAGAATGTGCAAACCCTCCACTGACCAACTCATCTTGGTTTCTCATTGAAGGCAAATGGTGAGTGACAGTCTCCCTTGGCAAGGTGGCTCACAGTTAACTGATCAAGAATAAACATTGAGGAGGTCTCTCCTATAGCAATTATGGTATGACTAAGGGGAATCTTACCCTGTTGCTTTGCCATGTAAAATCTTCATGATCAGGCTCTTGTTTATTAAACCTGCTGGAGTTTGTGCTGGAAATCTCTCGCCCACAAAAATAGAGGGACATCAGCAGAAGCAGGAAAGGTTGTATGGAAACCCTGTGTCTTAGCTCTGTAGGAAGGGACAAGAAGGATCAGAAAGCTTTGGTTTCACATGGAGGCATATTTAATGGTTAGAAGGCAAGAAAAATGAAAAGCTAAATTTGTGAGATGGGGATAATTTTAAAGTTTTCATTAAAAGAAACCCTACTCAGGCCTCGTGGATGTCAAGTGTCTCTGACCTCAGCTTCTCATGTTCTCCATGATTTCACTTTCCTATGAAATAAAGGTCAAGATATCAAGAAATCTATAAAAAAATATCAAAATATCAAAAAATCCAGAAAAAAAAAAAGGCACCTAGGTTACAAAAAGTCCAGTGCATGGTAAAATCAGTGGAATAACCTCTACTGGCTGCAGCAGGTTTTGGATCTTGGCCGTATATTATAGTGGGAGTTCAACATAAATAGTTTGTAAATTGTTGTGTGTGCCTTAAGTTATCCTACATAAAAAGAATTGACACCATCATGAAATGCTCTGATACAGCCAACGGGTAAAGAAAAATAACAAAGATGAGGAAGGAGAGATTTCTTAACTGGCAAGACGATGGAATGTGTGTGGGACAAATACAAGCTGCTGTCAGAAACAAAAGCTTTGTATTGATGGATTTCATCCGAGCGATTATCTAGGGCTTCAAAAATGCTTTGAATTTGCTTTGCATTGGCCTGTAGTGATGGCATTTTCTCCTTACTTATAAGACCTCTGGATAAGTAAGGCTGTGTGCATTTATATATTGTCCCATGCTAAAAAAAAAAAAAGTAACCAAAAAGTCTGGTGGCATTTAAAAGTGTTATGTGTTCTCCAAACTAAAATGCCTTCTTCAGTACAAGGCTTAGGTCCACTAAATGGCTTTTAATCCCGACAAGTCACAGGACAGCTGTTCCCCAGCCAAATAAACAGTACTGTTGGGTGGCAAGCTCACAGCCAGGACGTGTCAGCAACAGGCAAAACAAAAGCAAAGCCTCCACCCCTACAGCACATTAAGGCAGAAAACAGATGTTGTAACATTTTGGAATAGTTTCTGTAGAAAGGTGAGGTCAAGGCAAAAATCAGCTCTTAGTTCTACAGGGAAGAATGATGAGGTGCTGTGTAGATCTGTGTTTGGATTTCTTCTGGTTGCTGGTGGGTGGTAGGGTAGGATCAGGTGGCAACAAGCAGCTGAGGAGGTACCACTCTTCAACTGGGAATTAGCAGACCATAGTGGAGAGATGTGCCCTCCTTGAGCAGTAGGTTACCAAGGAAGGATGGACAGCCAAGTGACACCTTTATAGGGAAAACACCTTGGGCCACTATTTGCTCAAAAAAAAGACTCTGGAAGAATCATAGAAAAATAAGAAAAGAATAACAAGTTGGAAGGGACATCAAGGATCATCTGGTCCAAGCTTTCTTGCCAAAAGCACAGTCTAGACAAGATGACCCAGCAGCCTGTCCACCTGAATATTAAAAGTGTCCAGTGCTGGGGACTCCACCACTTCCCCAGAGAGATTATTCCAATGCCTGATTGCTCTCATTGGGAAAAATTTTCATCTGCTTTCCAATTGGATTGTCCCTGGGAGTAACTTGCACCCCTCATCTTTTCCATATGAATCCTTGTAAAACAGAACTCTCCAACTTTTTTGTAGCCATCCTTTAAATACTGGAACGTGGACATAAGGTCTCCCCCGAGCCTTCTTTCCTCAAGGATGAAAAAGCCCAGTTCTCTCAGCCTTTCCTCCTACTTCATCTTCCTAGTCCTTGGACCATCTTGGTGGCCCTTTTCTGGACCCTCTCCACCCTGTCCACTTTTTTATATAGCAGGGACCAAAACTGAACACAGTATTCCAAGTGTGGCCCGACAAGCAGTGAATAAAGTGGGTTAAAGACTTCTTATCTCTGCTGGTGATGCCCTTGTTGATGCAACCCACCATCAGCTTCAGACTAGATCAAAGCAGACAATGCAAAAGTCTAGGGGCTCCTCACATTTAAGAGTTGAAGTTGGGTTTACCACCATGACAATATGTGCTTCCTCTTCATGTTTCAGGTACTGGCTTTCCTAGTGTGGTCAAGGGGAGGTTATCCTCTGAAAAATAGAGAGCAGGTTTTTTTCTTTTGAATTCCCAGAAAGCAGGCTCCATCTCTTATAAGTATGAAGTGTTGGCATCTGGGAAGAGTCCCAGAGCAGATGAGGAAAGCGTTAATGAAGGAAGATCATTTGGAGGTACTATGCAGTGGTCTGCCCCAAGTGTGCATCATGGCCACTGTCCAATAACTGGAATAAAAATTTCTGTTAAATTAAAGGTACTGTGACTGATTGTCTATCAGAAATAAATGAGAGTCTAGGGCTTGAGGTCTTGATGTCACATGACTGAATTTTCTGCTGTTGTAGGAGAGGCCACATTGTCCAGGAACAGAAAGGACTCATGTCCTATCTGGAAGCTGCCTGATGCTGCTGGTCAGAAGCAGCATCTACTGCAAGACTTGAAACCATGAGGTCCTTTTGTATCCTCTAAGCCAGAGTAATGAAGAACATCAAACAAGGAAAGTAAACAATAAACTAAGGAAAGACAACATAGGAAGAAGTCCTGCAGGTCCCTCTGCCTTTAAGGAGATTGGTAAGAGCTAATGTAGTTATCTATTACAGACTGAACTAAATTGTTCTCCAGGCTTCATTGACTATGTTGACTAGATCCTCAGGGCTTGATATAGCTGACCTGTAGTTGTCATTTAATGTCATTCCTGATGTCATGATATAAGAATACATGAGATTTTTGGAGGGGCTGGTGGGTGTGGTACAAGGTTTAATAAAGCCCTACAACATTCTGAAATGACTGCTGGAAGCAACACTGATTATCCATGAGCATCTGTTAAGAACTTTGATGTGTGGATAGGGTCTCACAAGAGTCAACACCCGTCCAAGGGTCTGAGTATTCTTGAACTTTTTGTTTGACTGCTCTGAATCACGGGGACAAATCTTCCTGCTTCCCCTGCAAGCAAAGACTCTTTGCAGACCTTCTCAGCCTGAGGGACAGGTCTCTCCTTCAGCTGCACCAGTCCCCCTTAGATGTCTGCCAAGATGTATATTGCCCCTGGAAGCCACCATCCCCCAGACCCACCAGTTCAGTGGCTCATCTGAACGCTCCCTCCACTACTGAGTTTAAACCACTGGCTTTTTTCCAACAAAACCACCCATCCTCATTTATGTGAAGGTGTAAGGAACATCTACACGAACACTTGGCAGGTCTCAGGGATGTACCACCACCCTCATGCAGCCAGAAAAAGCAACATGTCCTCAGGCTGTGGCGAGTGGTCCATCCACCTCCTTCTCCACCCTGCTGTGTGCATTGCCTCCAGCTCTTGAGCTGTCATCACCCATGTAGTGCCCCTGCTCTGGTGATGGAGCTCCTGGAGAGCTGCTGATAACTGGACTATCATACAAGTTCGACCAACACATCATCTATCCCAGGAGGTCTTATGCAACTGGAAGGTGAGAATTCACTTGAACTTTTGCAAGCAAGGAGCTATTAATTATTTATTATCTTACTGCAGTATAAACAGATGGTGATGAATAAACAGACTCCTAATTTAAACTTCATTAACGTTTTTCCAGCTTGACTTTTAATTTACATATGTTCACTGCTTCTTCTCCAATCAAACATGCCTTGACTTCTTTAAGAGAGACTGACAAAGAACCCCAAGCTCCAAATTTGTCTTTTTAGGGCAGCCCCCACTCTAGGCCTATGGAACAGCAAAAGCAGTATTCTCAAGTTGAACAACACGGGCCATTTCCCACCCAGATTTCTTTGCATGTGACAATGCTGGTGGTGAGCTCACAGGACTCAGCTTTAACATCCACAACAAGTGTGAAGCAGCTACAAGTTAAGCAGATGAGACTAGGTGTTGGGAAGGGGATGGGATACTAGTTTCTTTGACATTTTCCACTTTTCTCACTTTTTGATTGGGTTTCAAATCCTGCTTGCAAGACAGCCAGGTCTTGATTGCAAACACAGAGTGCAGTGCTGAAGTACTCGAGGCATCGGAAGCAGCTTGACTGCAGTAGCAACTTGATGGTTATTGGCAACTTTCACTAACACTTAGAAAATCACCTCACAAAATGCTGATCTGGCTCTGTGAGATGCTGACAGCCTCTGGCTGTGAAGTTCTGAGCTTGTCCCGCTTGCACCTCAAGAATTTGGGATTCAAATCAAGTCAAAGGTCTTCTCTTTTGGAGAAGAAGAAAACAAAAAAGTCCTGAAAATCCATAAAGTGACAGAAGTTCAACCAAGAGAAATGCCAAGTCCTGCTCTTGGGAAGCAATAATACTGTGCAGCATTATGGGCTGGAGAGCGGCACTGCAGGGAAGGACCTGGAGGTTCTGGTGGACACCAAGCTGAACAAGAACCAGCAATGTGGCCTTGTCACAAAGAAGGTGAATGCTGTCCTGGGATGAATTAGGACAAGTGCGGCCTAGAGAGATGATCCTTCCCCTCTGCTCAGTGCTGGTGGGACTCATCTGGGGTGCTGTGTCCAGGTCTGGGCTCCCTTGTACCTGAGAGATAGGAACATACTGGAGAGAGCCCAGCAAAAGGCAGCAAAGAAGATTAAGGGACTGGAGCATGTACAAGGAAAGGCTGAGAGAGCTGGGATTGTTCATCCTAGAGAAGAGAAGGCTTGGGGGGGGGCGGAATCTTACCAGTGTGTATAAATTTGTTCAAGGGAAAGCAAAGAAAACAGAGGGGCAATGGGCACAAACTGAAAACCAGGAAATTCCATTTAAACAGAAGATTTTTTTCCCCTGTTAACATACTTAAACATCAGAACAGGTTGCCTAGAGAGTTTGTGGAGTCTCTATCCCTGGGCATATTCAAAACCCAACTAGACATGGCCTTGAGCGACCTGAGATGGTTCACTGTGCTTTAATGAGGGGTTTGGACTAGATGATACCAAGAGGTCCTTGCCAGCCTCAGTGATTTTGTGATACTAAGCCAAGGAACTACATTAATGCAGAAAACCACATCCCACCTGCTCAGGTCATCAGGCTCTGCTGTCTGAAGTCTTCTGTGGTTTAAAGTTCTCCCCTCTCTGTTCTTGATTATTTTCCCTCATACTCAAAGTTCCACGCTATTAAACTCCAAAACTGCGTCAGGATTCCTGCACCCAAGAGCTGTCCAATATTCCCACCCTGCTCACCGAAGGCTGTTCACCATATGAAGCTGTGGTCTCCAGAGCTGCTCATCCCACCCAAACACGAGTCACAGCACTAAATGAGAGTCACTAAATGACTCTCCTGCTTCTGAAAGTCTTTGATTACAGAGCAAATTGGTTAGCAATAACGGGAGAAACAGATAATGACCCAAGCCAACTGACCTAGACTTGATTGCCTTTCTTGGCTTTTTAATAACAAGAGAAAGTAACTTTTTTTAAATTTATTTTTATAGTTTGATATGGGTACTTCAGGCTAAGCTGAACTGTTTGCAAACTACAGCCATGGGAAGGTGAAGCTCTCTTAAAAACAAAACCAGAAAAACCCACAATCCTCTGTGCTCCAGGATCATGACCTAAAAAACCAAGTGGAATTCAGCAAGAAGCAAGACAGCCGTGAGATCTGCCTCGCAGGAAGCCTGGAGGAGCTCAGCCACACTTCAGCTTGAGATTTGCCACCATCTGTGAGTCTGGAAAGTAAAACCCCCTTTAGCCATCCTCTCCTCCTAACCCTTGGGAGAGTTTCCCTGTATTATCAGCTAAGCAGTCACTGTACTATGTGCAGATGTCCTGGCTGAAAAAAAGTATCTGGAGTAAAAGAAAAAAAGCCTGGTTTTCAGTGGGGGTGGGATCGCATTCTTCATTGCTCAAGTGTGTGTCTAAGCATTTACAAAATAACACAGAGGACTGAGAAACTCTATTTATTATGAGCTCCTAAAACTACTAAGTACCTTGGAAAACCCCCAGGCTGTGGAATTGCCTCATTTATTTGTTTTACCTTGCAGTGGTGGAGATGCCACCAGAGAAGCAGCCCCAAAGAAAGAGAAAAGGAAAGGAGACAGCCCAAGACAGTACCGTGCAAACTGCTTTTTGCCAAGCAGTCCTCAAAAACTTCTCATCACACTTCTCCAGTGGGGTGGCTGAGAAAGCTCTCACTGAACTCATTCAAACCCTGGGACAGACTTGACTGAGCTGATACGGGGGCTTCTCAGGCAGGACTTCCACAGACACTGGCTGTTGAAAATTTGGGATGATGTGGGAATTGTTTGAACAATGCAGCTGAGCCTCCAATGCAGCTGAGCCTCCAATGCAGCTGAGCCTCCAATGCAGCTGAGCCTCCAATGCAGCTGAGCCTTCAAACCTGACCAGTTCCTTATGGTACACCAGTCTTCCAGAAAGCAGTGCTGCTGGGTGATTGGTGGTGTAACTGCACCAAGATGCTGCTGAGCTAAAAATCCCAGCTGTTCTGGATGCTGCAGCACTGTCAGGACTCTGCATGCCCATTGCAGCACTGCATCCCTTGGCACTGGTGTAGAATCATTTTGGTTTGGGCTGGAAGGGACCTTTCAAGGTCATCTAGTCCAACCCCCCTCAGTGAGCAGGGACATCTGCAACTAGAGCGGGGTGCTCAAATACTGGTCCAATCTGATCTTAGATGTTTCTAGACATGGGGCGTCAATCACATCTATGGGCAACCTGTGCCACTGTCTCACCACTCGCACCCTAAAAAATGTCATCCTTCTGTCTAGTCTAAATCTGACCCCTTTTAGTGTAAAACCATCACCCCTTCTCCATATACAGGTCTGTAGTGCATATAGGACAATGTGGCTTTGTATGTGTTAGATGTAAATTGAGCATTGCCAAGGAACATCCCAAACAGCTTCTGGGAAAACATCATCCAGAAAAATCTGCACCCGCAGCCACTGCAGATTGATGTACAGTGCTATGTACAGATTTATTTAGGAGATGAGGGGTGAAGAGAGTAAAGAAGCAAAATAATGCGGATGACATGAATTTTCTCTTTTGGGGGTGTTATTTCTCCCCAGATACACAGTAGCTTCCTGCAAATTTAACTTGTGAGTGCTGCCAAAATACTACATTTTCTATTCCTCTGTCCACCCACAGTACTTTTTTAAGTCCCAGTCATAAAATAGCTGGACACTTTTCAATGTGTGTGTCCTTACCTTACCCCCATGTGATAGGAAAACATTAATATTTCTATTTTAAAGGAGGAAAACTAAGGCCAAGAGACCCAGGAGTCACCTTAACTGCAGCAACAGTGCTGCTGTGTTGCAGTAAACTATGGATATCAAGTAAGGCAAAGTTTGCAGGGAGACCAACTGTGAGGCAAGCATGGAGTGGGATTAAAACACTCTTAGGGTGGGAAATCAAGGCATCCACAGCTAACAAGTCACATTTGCATGACATTATTACAAGCAGACCATGACCTGCACCATTCACTGTATTTTATCTAGTGCATCCCAGCTATGCCTGCCATGAGAAGGAAAGCCAGACACCTCACACGTAACAAAGCTACAAATTTCACTAGTCCAACATCCAGGTACATCTGTGTGTGATGCAATCACAGTTACACTGTGAGCACTCTGTGGAAGACAAAGGACTGGAAAGATCACGTAAGAAATACCCAAGGGAAAGTTTAGCTTCTTGCAATGCAATTCTGTATGTGAATGAACAGAATGAACAGAAATGATGGAATTGGGATTCATAGAATTCTAGAGCGGTTTGGGTTGGAAGGAACCTTAAAGTTCATCTTGTTCCAACCCCACTGCCACAGCCAGGGCCACCTCCCACTAGAGCAGGCTGCTCAAAGCCCCATCCAACCTGACCTTGAACACTTCCAGGGATGGGGCATCCACAGCTTCTCTGGGCAACCTGTGCCAGTGTCTCATCAACCTCAGAGTGAAGTTTCTTCCTAATATCTAAGTCTACCCTCTTTCAGTTTAAAACTGTTACTCCTCATCCTATTACTGCACTCTGATGAAGAGTTCCTCATCTTTTCTGTAGGCCCCCTTTAAGTACTGAAAGGCCATTATAAGGACTCCCTGAAGCCTTTTCTTCTCCAGGCTGAACACCCCAATTCTCTCAGCCTGTCCTCACAGGGAAGGTGTTCCAGCCACCTGATCATCTCTGTGGTCTTCTCCTGACCTGCTCAAGCAGGTCCATGTCTTTCTTATACAGGAGGCCCCTCCCCAGAGCAGAGCACAGTACTTCACTTCATGGGCCAGATCCCTTCCAAGCCAGTGAACACCAGGACAGGAATTACCTGTCAGGTGTGGTTATTTCCAACACAGCTGAGCTGCTCACTAAAAAGATCTAAAGATCCTAAAAGAGATGCCTACAACTTGGCCAGAATACACTAGGGCTACCTAAAATCAAGTGAAAGAAACCCCTCACCAGAAGTAATTTCCATGCAGTGGCTATTTGCCTGTGGGAAACACACTGGTCTCTTTAATGGTAAAGAATCCATTTCCGAATTGAATACCGATTGTGACTTTCCATCTTTACCAGTTATTTCAACAGGGAGGTAAAAGGGTAAGAGGGCAGAGGGCTGCAAGGGCAGAGCTGCTCATGAAATCCAACCCTGTGCTGCAATACACAACTGCATCCTACACACCCTTACGTAAGCTGGACAAGCTCTGCCTCGAGGTCAATAAAACACTCTTTCCTGCAGACCTCCAGAAATGTTGTTCAGTATCCTCTGGTGGTTACAAACTTCCTTAAAAGTCCAGACTTTGATCTCACAGCCGTTTTATTCTCCTGTGTACACACTGCCAGCTTAAACTGGTCTTCCCTTCTGTTTTCTCCCTTTCTGCAGCCCTTCCCATGCTGAAAAGCCAACCTCTTCTCATCAGAGGTGGTCACGCTGTTGTGACCCCTGTTTTGCTCCCGTATCCCTGCTAAAGTCTCCTCAAATGTGGGTAACTGGATGGATACTGAATCACACTCCTAGTAGGGAACAGACAGCCTCCCATGCTGCTAATAATAAACACCAGTCCTGTGTTTGAGGACTCACAGAATCATTAAGGTTGGAAAAAACCTCTAAGATCATCAAGTCCAACGGTTAACCCAACACTACCATAACCACTAAACCATGTCGCAAACTGCCACAGCTAGATGTTTTCTGAACCCCTCCAGGGATCGGGACTCCACCACTGCCCTGGGCAGCCTGTTCTAGATCTTGCCAACCCTTCTGGGGAAGACTTTTTTCCCAATATCCAACCTAAAACTCCCCTAGTGCAACTTGAGGCCGTTTCCTCTCATCCTGTTGCTTGTTCCTCAGGAATCCTGCCACCAGGAAGAGAAATCAGCACCTACTACCAGCACTGAAAACACAGAGGTTTAATTTGAAAAGAAAACATCGATTTCACTCTTGGTCCATACACCCGCCATAAGGAATGGGTGCCCAAAGACAAAATACCACTAAGACAGATGTTGTTGTTCATCAGTGGGAATCTACCTTCTCATCCTGAGCCAGTGATCAATCTCAGCACTACCATCGGGTGTTAATAAGCGACTAATCTCTCTGGCACATCAAATTACATCTGTGATTAAGCCCCTCTGATCGATACAATTGATAATGGCTTCTAAACAAAGCTTTGTTTCCAGACAGTAGCGAAACGGCGTGTTTCCTTATTTCCATTCATTTAATTAGAAAGGATAACAAATTGGTGGTTAAACCTCAAGTGATTTTTCTTTTTGCTGAAATGGGCAGAAGGCAACAGACATCCCTGGTCGTAAATCAAGGTATGACATGACAGACGGCAGGGAATCCCAACTGCTTTCCATTCTCTTTCTCTGGGGGACTGAACTGCGGTCAAATTACATTTTTCCTGGGAGTTCTACTAGGATTTTTTCTTTCCAGCAACACTCAGATTAAACAGTCACCACCCTCATACAATCTCCCATCATCACCCTCATCAGATTCCTCCTGAAAAACTTCCCCCTCATCCCTAAGTGTCAATGTTTTATTTTGCAGCTATGCTCAGCTCCATTTATCAAGTCATGGAGACCCACCCCAGGAAAACATCTTTTTTGACCTACTTGTGCTCAAACGCTGTGCCTGGAACACTTCAAGGGGGAAACATCCCATGGAGGCACTTTGAAGTTACCTGGCCATACCACTTTCAAAACAGACTTCTCCATAAGATGATTCACCCATAGTCACCCATTTGCAAGCCAACACTTCAGAGATGCTGTTTTTTCTGTTTATTGCAAGGGCAGCTGCAAATGTCTAAACAGGTATTGAGCTCTTAAACCCAGAATCACAGACTGTTAGGGGTTAGAAGTGACCTCTGAAGATCATCGAGTCCAAACCCCCTGCCAGAGCAGGACAAAACTAGGGCAGATCACTCAAATACATCCAGGCAGGTCTTGA